>PVKS010035002.1:0-20435 GCA_004027875.1 Aplodontia rufa
TAGATCAGAGCTTTAAATAAACTTAGAGAAAATCCCCTCCTCTCTCTCTTCCTTTTTCTCTCTCTCTTCCTCTTCCTCTCTTCCTGTTTCTCTCTCTCTTCCCCTCCTTCTCTCTCTCTATCTCTCTGTCCTGATCTCTCCCTCTTTCTCTTTTCAGTGAAGGCTGCTTCTCCAGCTGTGTGTACAGCTCATGATGATTCTATTCAGCACTTGGGTCCCTGAGCTTGGTGGTTTTGAACAATGCTGTTTAAAGGGTGGGTGGTAACTTGGTTGCTATTCCTTTCTGGGTCCATTATTTCCTTCAGTAAGGACATGAAAGCCTTGGCTAGGTGGCTGTGGCATGCAGGGGATGTTTTAGTCCAGCGTGGGAGAGGCAGGCTGAGGTGGCCTCTGGTCGGGGAGTCTGACTCTAAAGCCACCACTGTGACTTGACAACTGGGAGTCCAGGCTGTGGCCCCTTGGAGTCGATGTATCAGTCAGAGCAGCACCGAGACCCAGAGTGACAGACACCAAGCCTTTCATGGCAAAACTAAAGCCTAGAGAAGGACGCTTCTGAGTTTGGAATATGCAAAAGCACAGCCCACTTTCAAAGGGTATTAACAAATTGACTCTAGCTTCTCAAATACAAATTTATTTTCCCCAGAAATTTCACATATTTTCTTTTTTGAAAAATCACTGTCTTTCCCCTGGGATTTATTTTTGCCATCTTAGAGGATCACGTTTGCTACCAAGAGAAACAGTGTGATTGGTGGCTTCTACTGCAATTGTAAATTAGAATTGGAGAAATTTTGATTCATGTGAGCCTATTCTTCCATGGTCTTTGCAACCTTATCTCTGCCTGAGACTTTGATTTTTATTTTAGATTGTCTGATTCCCTTCTGTATCCCTCTTGGGCCCTGAATTTCTCATGTTTTTAGCTTTTCAGATCCAAATGAATCTGACTGTAGCAGGAGTTCCCCAGGACCCAGATGGATGCCAGAACAAATCCAATAAACCCCTTTGTAGGAAAATGAAATTGGTGATATGGGGACTTGAGTCTCCAACACAGATGATACATTTACATTTAGTATGGTTTTAGAAACTCCTATTAAAGGTGTATTTTATTGAAAAGAAAATGAAACTCAGGAAGTTAAGTGGCTTCCTGGGTGGTAATACCTTTTAATTTTGTGATAGGATTGGAGTCTTGGTCCTCTTTTTTTTTTTTGGACACTGGGTATTCAACCAAGGGCCACTTAACCACCGAGCCACATCCCCAGACCTTTTTATTTTTTTTTTCTTTTAATTTTGAGAACATCTCACTAAGTTGCTCAGGGCCTTGCTAAGTTGCTGGGGCTGGCTTTGAACTCAAGATCCTCCTGCCTCAGCCTCCCAAGCTGCTGGGATTACAGGTGTGCACCTGGCTTATGTCCCTCTGTTTTTGGTTCATCTGTTTTTCATTCTATCCATATTTCTCATGCTTGAGCTGCCTCCAACACCCTTTTCAAGTTTTGCTGTGTATGTGCACATCTGTACTGTTAACTGCTTACAGAGTTTGACTTTTTCTCATATTTTTCCTAAGTATCTCTAAGACTATTAATTTGAAAATTATGAACTTGAAATGTTACATATTTACACATGTGTGCATTATATATACACATGTGCATATTCTAAAATCACTGCTCAAATGGAAAAAAATCACTTGAAAAAACTAGCAAACTCCAAACCACACCTTAATTTCTTCTTAATGCCTTAACTGGCACTTTTCTTGGCAGCGTGGGAGGAAGGAGACAGAGATTGCCTTGTTCAAATTACCCCAAAGAGACGGTAGTCTATCCCTGGGAGTCAACCATTCATGGATTCCAAGTAAGGTTGAAGTCTAAGTTACTGGATTTTGAAAGTAAGACCTGGCCTTCAACATTCTTCAACTAGAAGCTTTTTTAAAAGATAAAATCACTGGGTTCCCTTACAATGATAGATACCTGAGAGTATAGCATGAAAACTAAGACGTGGTCCTTGCCTTTCAGAAGGATCTGTCTATAATAGAGAGAATTGCAGATAAACAGAGACTAGTTCCAGTACAACTGCAGGCCAAAGGGACGCATTCCATGCTGTTCTCCAAAGCAGAGTGGCCAGGAGGAGCAGGGAGAGCCCTGTTAGGACTGAGCACGGAAGGATTACACTTGAGTTGCTGGAAGTGTTAGCATTAGAGCTGAGCTCCAGGATGTGATCAGGCTGGGAGGGTGGAGAAAGGACGCTGGGCTTCCTGGGTGACTGAGCTGCTAACTTGAATTTGGTGGTCCTGCAGCGAGAAGCTTCTGATTTTAGTTTGCATATGGTCTGGCCTCAGCTGTGGTGGAGAACTTGACATTGTGTTGGGATCCCGGAACTCTTAGCTTGATCAATGGATGTTAACTCAAGATGTTATCAAGCTAAGTTGGTGAGTGACAGTTAGTTGTCAAGGGCTTTGAGCTCCTGTGTCCTGGCTCTCTTGGTGCTGCTGAATCTTTCTTGCCTGCCTCAGAACTTTGCAAGATCACCCCCAAAAGAATAAAAGATTTGACTTGGAACCTAGCATTTCTTTTGAATCAACTCTGGTTTGAAGATTCCTCTGCATGTATAACTTTCTAAAGTTTTTATTTGTTGAATGTAAAATATACTTAATAGAGCTAGGTGCTCTCATAAGGACTTTACCAATAAAACCCATCATGCTAACAGTGAGAAGGGGATATTATTACTCATGTGGCTGGTGATATTAGTGCTTGGCCCTGGTCCACTCAGAGCTCTTCAGCCTTCTCATTTGAAGCAGCTCCAGTGTATTTTCCAGAATTTCCCCCAGGCTCCTGGAGCCTGCTTTTCCTGTGTTTGTCAAGAATCACTTGGGACTTGAGGTCTCTCTGGTACCCGCTGAATTAATGATTGACAGATGTAGCAGTATAAACATTCACTTCCCTTGCTCTGGTTGAGATGGCTTTGAGATAAGACCTGTCCTCTTTGGGGTTGTTGCTCTGTTTCCCTCTATGGGACTCTGCTTAATATTAGGTTCCTTTCTCATCTCCATTCCTCTTCTCCATGCCTTTGCTGGTCAAATAAAGCATTCTAATAAATATAAATATTCACATGGATTGTTGTTGTGGACTTTGCTTAGGTGGAGTGCTATCTGAATCAATCAGCATTGTACAGTTAGGAAACTTAGGCCCTTAAAGGTTAAGTGGCTTTCTTGAGTAAAGATTGGGAGCCAGATGGGGTGTCAGGAGGAGTCATTAAGGAAGAAGGTGAGAGGATGGTTTCCAAGGAGTATTGAGGCTGGGATGGATGACTTGGAAATGCTGCTTTCAAGTCAAAGTGAATCTTTATGAGAACATAGAGTGTGGAGATACGATGGTAGTTCCCAGTCCTGGGGGCAGGAAAGGCAAACGGGCTTTGGAGCTGAGGGTGCTAGGTAGGGTCCAGGTATACAAATGGCCAGGTTCTAAAGATCTGCTGGATAATGTCGTGTTAGCATTTTGTCAGTATGGGCAGAATATCAGACAAGAGTAACTTATAGGAGGAAAAGTATGTGTGGGCCCATGGCTAGCCAGCTCCATTGCTCTGGGCCTGAGGTGAGAAGAAAATCATGGTGAAAGAGTCTGGCAGAAGAGAGATGCTCAGCTCATGGCTGCCAGGAAGCAGAGTGGGGAGTGAAAGAGAGAGGAAGGGGTCAGGGACAGATATAGTCCTCAAGCCCATAAGCCACAGTGACCTGCTTCCTCCAGCCATGCCCCCTCCCAACAGGTCCTTTCAGATTACTAATATTCGCCAAGTGGATCAATCCACTGAGAAGGTCACAGCCCTCATGATTCCATACCTTCACCTCTGAAGATTCCCACTTTACCTAGAACTTGAACTTTGGGAGATGTTCCAGATGTAACCAACATTATATCTGTCATTAGTAGTACTGAAATGTGCTCTTGAGCATTTAAGATGGTAGATCTCATGTTAAGTTTTCTTACCAGAATTAAAAGATGACAATAGAAGGCAACACTGCATTGTGGGAGCACAGACTTCAGGTTTGCATAGACATGGTGAGAATTTGGTCTCAGCCACTGTCTTTATTTATTTTTTTAGAAAAAGGGAGAGAGGGACAGTGAGAGGCAGAGAGAGAGAATCACTTTTATTTAGTTTTTCATTTGGCTTTCCTTTCTCTAACACTTTGTTGTGTACGTGGTGCTGGGGTTTGAACCCTGGTCCTTGAGCTTGCCAGGCAAGTACTGTAACCGCTGAGCCACCGCTCAAGCCCCCACTGTCTGTTTTTGACCTTGTTCACATCTTGATATCTTTTAAGCTTCCGGCTTTTCCTCTGCAGAATGGCATAAGGATTTGTAAATTAAAAACATAAATGGGCATAATGGTTGGATTCCCAGGCAAAGGATTTCTACCTCACAGAGTTCCTTCCACAAAGTAGTTCTCACTATGCCTAGCAAATAGCACTAAAGACATAGCCATTCTAAGTCTCAAATCTTTGCAGAAGTTAGTGTATTTATTTTAGAGACACGAAGACAGATTTGGGAAAAACATGATACCATGATAAAGAATTTGGAATAGAAGAGATTCTTTATAACACTTAACTAAGACTATAAAGACGATCTACATCCATGGTGTTTGTGGGCTCAGCTGAGAATCCAACCATTATGCCCATTTATGTTTTTAATTTGGAAGAGGAATACAAAACCGTGAATTACAGATCTTTTGGTCAGTGTTCGAACAGTAGACGATCCTGTTTACACTAGGAAAGCAAGATTTACATTCATTAGACTGTTTAATCTTCTTAGTTGCCAACCTTATTGGACTTGGAAGAAAATCTTTTGGTAAAAACAAATGCAGGAAAATATGACACAATACGTTTCCCAGATCTGTTCCTTTCCTGAGGTAGCCTGAAGCTGACGTTGTGTTTTTACCTGTCTTAATGATGCAGTGAGAGAGTATGGTTTGTAAAACTCTGGGTGCAACACCTGCTGGATGGCTGTTCAGTGGGTATTAATTCATTTCCTTCATGTCAGTAAACCTGGGATTCCGAGAGTGGCTACGTCCCTGGAGTCAGGGACCCTGGTGGCTCCAGCTGACATTTACAATAAGATCTGTTAGGTGGATTCTATAAAGTCTTTGAAAGATATCTTATACTTGATCTTCTTTAAAAAGCCTTTTACAGGAATGCTTGTAAGAAGACAGAATGGTAATCTTTTTGAAATGTCAAAACTGAATTTGAAAGTAAGATAGTCATCACCACGACAATCTGAAACCTCTCGAAGCAGCTAACAGCACCCTACAGTAACCGGAAAGACCACAAGGTTAGGTTTCTGTAGATATGCAGGACTGTATCCCCTGGCTCTCTCCTTCAAGATCTTAACATTCCTAAAAAGAATAAAATTGCATAGAAATGACAAAATTAAAATGAACTCTCAGTTTCATCAATTATCCACAGAATGGGACTTCTGCAGAGTGGTTAATCAAGGGACTTAAAACTGTTAATGTATCTTTTTGAATTCAGAGTTTGACTTAGCAGAATGTATAGTAATTTACTTCATTTCTTTGTGTGTCAACATAGTTAGTAAGGAAAGAAATTAAACGAGGAACAGTCCATATTTCTCTTAAAGTCGTGGAGAAATTTCTCTTCGTCTTTTCAGAAAGTAACTGAGACATTGCTTCATTTAGTAGGCAAAGAGCAAGTCATTTAAATGGTTATGCTTTACGCACAAGTGCAATTTTGTTAACTGCATCTACCCAGTCTGTTAGCTGAAGAAAGAAGATAGAATGGATCAGGATAAAACTTTAACCAAGATGAGTTGGAAATTAAACAGAATGAGATAAAAATTTAACTAAGGTAGTTGTTAATCAAATAAGGTATACATCCTGGAGAAAAACTAAAGTCTTCTAGGCCAAACCAGCCTGTTCTTATAAATGAAGTTTTACTGGGACACAGTAACATTCATTTGTTTACATATTGCCTATGGTGGCTTTCACACCTGGGTGGCAAGTTAGTGACGGACACCGTGTGGCCGGGAAGCCTTTAATGTCAATGCCAAGTTTTGAAGAAAAGGTTTTCTGTCCTCTTACCTGTGTCCTGGATTCAAGAGAATAGTCTAAATCTATTCATGGGCTCTAAAGAATCCTGGTGGGGTTAATTGGAAGGGTGGTATGTGTTAGTCTCCAAGTTCAACATAGAGCTGTTACTGCTGCAGATAATAGGAACAGAGGGGAACAGGCTGCTTAATCTAAGTGTTTGTACTGGTGAGAATTTGGCACCAGTAGCCTAACACACCAACAGAATTCCTTCTCAAACCCTTAAGCCATCTTTTTTCAAAAAAATTTGTATTGGTGCATTATAGTTGTAGATAATGGGGGGACTTGTTGTTACGCGTCTGTATCTGCACACTGTACAACACTAGATTTTGGCCCTCACACCATCTTGTTGTTAGAGACCTTTCGTAGAGAGTACCCTGGACAGCTCTGGGAGAGGCTCTTGAGGCCTTGCGTTCCTTGGGGTAAGTACTTGAAGAATATACTGTAGCTTCCTTCTCCATGCAGCAGGTCTAGCAAGGATCCACGTAGGGTGTCCCACCGGGTGGGTCTTGGCAGATGTGGCCATTTAGAGGCTGGCATGTTGGATTCACTAGTTCCACGGTTTTCGATTTTATCTAATACACTGTTTCTACATTGGCACCAATAAATCCATCCATCCATCCATCCATACATCCATCCATACATACATAGATATATAAGTGTTCTGTGAGCAAATCCAAAGTTTTTCATCCTTAAGCGTAAGCCGATGGTTTTCAAATAATGTGCAGGGTAAAAATGGAAGCACTTTCTCAATGTCAAGTTATTTTCTTTATATTTTTCTGAAATCTTTAGTGTCTGCTAAATTTTCTGTTATCAGTTATTCATGTATATGCTCAACAAATTTTCTCTGCTCTGTGCGTGTACCACGTTCTGTGCTGGGGTTTCAGACATGATGGAAGAAATAGGACGTTTCCTTTCTCATGAGAATGGCATCTGGTGGACAGACAAGCTGTTTCTGTGTAGCTGTTCAAATCCCAGTCCCTCCACTTAATAGCTGGATGATCTTCATCAGCGTCCCAGAACCTGCTTGAACCTTGGTTCCATAATATCACTACTGCATGGCCTAGCAGGTCTCAAAATCCCTTAACATTGAGGTCTTAGAAAATGCCCTAATTTCTTCAGTGGCTTCTTTAAGATGTGAAAATTGGTTTCCTCCTAATTCCATACACTTGGCCTCTAGACAGGGATTCCCGGCAGGGCCGGCCCATCTGGTTGTGTGTCCATGCACTGCACAAAGGTGCCTGGGCAAAGGCGCTACTCAGGTCTGTCCAGGGCTTGTTCCGTGTGGCTGGGTGCGGAGGAAGCCTTCAGAAACGACAGACAGCCTTTCTGTGATCCATCTGCCCAGGTTGGACACAGTTTGTAGTGTGTCCTTCCAGAGTGGCCTCCTTTTAGCATCCACACAAGGCATCCACACAAGGCAATCTGTGCACCGGGGGACCTGATCCCCACAGCATCATCTAGTTGTCTTTCCGTTTGCATCCTTCTTCATTGTCCTCTGGTTCTGTCTCATCTTTCTATGAGTCTAAGTATAAACGAGTCCTGATCCAGTTTTCCCGATTGCATATAAACAAACACTCGCTAGTGGACAGGAATTATTTTGTGGCCCCTCAGCACCCCTTCCTTTCTGTGGTATCCCTGTGGGCAGTCACTCCCACCCACATGCTCTGCCTGAGCATTTTGAGTGGGGGCCACACAGGGCTGGGAGCCTAGATGTAGACCTGAGTCAGTCAGCTCATATCCTCCCCTGGCCACAGGGGTCTGTGGCCCAATCAGAGTGGAGGAGATGCAGCAGGCGTTTTCCTGGGCCTCTTCCCCAGGACTTGTCACCATCACTGGCTGAACTTGGACATGAGGTCTGGAGCAGCTATCAAGGCCTTGAACCCATAGGGCTGTGTTGTTTCTGAGAAAGGAAAAGCCAAAAAGAGAAAAGAAACTGAGTCCAGATTCAGCAGTTCTCAAATTCAAAAGTTGTGCCTAAAGCCACCAGCATTCCTGAAATGCTTTTGCAGTGCTGGGGACAGATTCCAGGGCTTCAGGCAGGTGAGACAGCCATTGTTCTGCTGAATTACACCCCTAGCTCTGGAGTTTATAATGCATTAGCAGATACATCCTGATTTTTGCTTAGACCTATGTGGATAGGCTGCTTTTTAATTTGCAGTTGAAGAGTCTACATATGCCCTGAGATCCACTTCCTGCACAGCTGTGATGGCCTGTGCCTGTGTGTGTTCTGTGTCTGTCTTTCTTAGTCTCTGTCTCTCTCTCTGTTTTTTCATCCTTGCTTCTGTCTTTCTTCCCTCCACCTCTACTTTTTCTCTTTTCCTTTAGGAATCTTTGAATAATTCCTGTCCACTAGTATAAAAGCTACTGAGAGTTTTCATTGTGATACGGTAGAAAGGAAAGTCTCATGTATTTGCTGAAAAAATACAGCTTTCTCTGATGAGTTGAGAGATTTTTGTTGCTAGATTTGTCCTAATTTTACTGATCACTCTTCTGGCTCGGATGTTTATGGATAGGACATTTGTGGATTTGAGGAAGAAATGTTATTTTTTTTCAGCGAGGTTTATAAATTGTGAATGAGCTCAGAATGAAGTAGAAGCATTATTGATCACTTGCTGATCTGAATGGGCATGCTTAGGTGAAAATAGGGAATTGTGAGTTCTTTACCAATTAGATGTTAATTATTGTTATCAAATAAAATAACTTGTTTATCTGAGTAAGATAACAGAATATAAGTTCCACAGGGCAGAATTTTTACTTTTTCAAGACTCTCCAAGTGCTTAACAGATAGAATACACTCAACAAATATTGAATGAGGGACTGGAGGAGTGGCTCAGTGGTTCCAACTTGCCTGGTATGTACAAAGACGTAGGTTCAAACGCTATCACCTCGTACACAATGAAGTGTCACAGCAATGAAAGCCACAATAAATACTAAATAAAACTGTTTCTCTCTCTCTCACTGTGCCTCTCTTTTAAGTAAACATTGAATGAACAAAGAATAAATGAATACTGGAGGGCTGGAGCGGTGGCTCTGTGGTTATGGCGCTTGCCTGGCATGCGCGAGTACGCGAATTCAAACCCCAGTACCGCATACACAATGAAGTGTCCCAGGAGTGAAAGTCATATGAAAAGCTAAATAAAGATTGCTTCTCTCTCTCTCTTTTTCACTGCCCCTCTTTCTATTAAAAAAAAGTATTTAGAAAAAGAATAAATGAATGTTGACATATATTTTGGTTGATGGAGTTTACTTGATAATTGAATAACTTGATATGTATTCATGATCAAATTTAAGGCATTAAAATAAAGTATAGTCTTTCTAGTTATTTTGTTAATTAAATGTGGGAAGTTATTTCTTCAAATGTGTTTTCTTTATAACACCTAGGCACACTTTTCCATTTCTCTGTTTTCCCCTGGGCCCTGTCTTCAGAGTCCTTTCCCCTTCGGATGTCAAGTTCAACAGTTCCTATGGTGAGATGGCTCTCGTTTTTACAGACTCCGTTTTCCTCTGTAGGTGTCCTAGGTAGAAGAAACAGTTCACCGTGCAGATTCTGAATTTCTGTGTATTCTAGTTATGTTTCAGATAAATGTCACTCAAATAATTTAAGGAATAATGTGCATAGAGACAAAATGTTTCCTCTGTTGCATCCTGGGATTCCTGATGTGGCTGCCCTTTTAAAACAAAGTCCTTACTGCAGAATGCCACTGCCTATCTGAGATGGTCCTCTTCCCCTTCCCCTTCTAGAAGCTTAGGCAGCACCTCTCCAAAGCCATATTAAGTCGTTATCTCCTGTTTGAATTCTACAATCACTTGTTTCACTGTCCAATACACATATGATCTATTTCATAAGGACAGTGATCCCTGTATTTCCGTTTGCATTAAGAAATTCCATGTTTGGCTGATAATTTGTTTACACAGTCAGTGCTTCTTAGGACCGGAAGCACAACCAATGTTTGTATAGTTCCGTAAAGAATTGCTTTCAACAAAGGAAGAACATGCAGGTAGCACTTCTGCAGAGTGGATGTTTTCACTTGCTTGAATGACGTATTTTATAAAGTCTTCAGAGAGTCTTCACACTGCAGATAAACAATGAAACAGAGTTATTCCCCACAGGGGATTTAAAGTCACAGCCCATTACATTTATTGACAAAGGACAAAGTATTTTCTACATTGTATCCAATTCAGGGAGCCAAGTGATCCAGACTCCTAACTCATATACTTTATCCTTTTCTTTTTCCAAAATTGCTTACAGGAAGTATAGTATACTGACTGCACTTTGGGTGATGACCTAATTTTTCATTTTGCTGAATTTTTCATTTTGCATTTAAGGATGAATTCTTAATAGAGTGCTTGCTCACAGTCTCAGAAGGATTAGACATTGCTTAGAGTACTTAGACCTTAAATGTTTAATATGGCTTACATGGCCTTGCTTTGGAAATCGAATCAGTACCACACATCATTCAATCCCGCTTTTCCCTTGACAATCAAAAAGCTACATTTAATGAAGTTAAGGGCTTGCACGTTGAAGTGTTAACTTCTGTTTCATGATTTAAATTACCTATGGCAATTCATTTTCAGAATACTCAGAGTAACTCTTGTCTTGGATGTCAATGTAGGCAAAGGGAGGAGGGAGGTAAGTAGGATTGTCTGAATAATTTAAGCCGGAGACATACAACAGAATAGCTATAGTGATAGCAAGCAGTGTTATTCTTGATCAAGATGAATGTATCTTTTGATGTGTTATCTGAACTACATAGTTTATTTCTCTCTGAAGTGAAACCCTAGGTTGCCACACAGCCAGGGGGGTCATAGATTTCAGATTGACATCTTTTATTCCTCTCTAACTTGACAGAACATTACAGGTCTTGTGATTGATTTTTGTTGGATTCAAAAAAACTTCAAGGAACGGGGCTGGAGCAGTGGCTCAGAGGTTATGGCGCTTGCCCAGCATGCGCGAGTGCGCAAGTTCAAACCTCAGTACCACATTCACAACGAAGTCTTGGAGCAACGAAGGCCACATGAAAAACTAAATAAAAATATTTTTTTTTTCTCTCTCTACCTCTCCCTGTCCCTCTCTCTAAAATAAATAAGTACATACATAATACATACTTCAAGTAGCCTCAATCTGGGGAAAGAGCCTTCAGTTGAGTATCGGGAAACTTGATTCTCACCAAGCTCTGCTTGGCAAGTCACTTAATGCCCTTGCATGATTCCAGAGACATAGCGACTGCTTCATTGTTGAATAGATAACGTGAATACACACTCTGTCACTTAGTGTGAGCAGGACAGGAACCATCCATTCATAGGCTAACTGCAAGGTGGCTTTATGAATGAAACAGCACTTCATGGCCGATAAGTAGCCACAGTTGAAATTTAGCTTGTGGAGTGACCAAGTTGTCAAGTTACCCAACTTTTTGAACCTTTGTTTTCACAGTTATAAATGCAAATATATTTTTATTTTAAAATCATATGCAGTCTTTGCACATGTATGCAGAAGCCTAGATACACGTATGTATCCTGTCTCAGTACCTGCAGCACGGGAGATATTGAAATGCAAATGTTGCCCTTTCTCATATTTTCTTCTAATCGTTCTATACACAGCTATATATATAAGGTTTATAAACTTCATGGCAAAATAAATTTTCTTTGTAAGTTAAAGAATTCCCTTTGTATTAGTCAGCTTTGTGTCATTATTGCAAATACCTGAGATGATCAACTTAAAAGATGAAGACTGTTTTTTGACTCACAGTGCTAGAGGGTTCAGCTCATGCTTGGTTGGTCGTATTGATTTTTTGTGTGTGGTGAGGCAGCACATTGCAGAGGTGGCCTGTGAGTGGGCAACATCACTCACTGCATGAATGCAGAGCAAAAGAGAAGGAGAGGAACAGGCTAGGGCCTCACGGTCCCCTTCCAGGACACACCCCCAATGACCTAGACCTCTCCCGAGGCCCCACTTCCTGAAGGTTGGGGATGAAGGTTTTAATGCCGGGATCTGGGGGAGACCTGTGAAGAGCCGGCCTGTAACTTCCTCTCACTGGGAAGCCTGCTGTGAACCAGATGGTACCTGGAAACCATGATAGAGGGAGGCCAACTGGTGAAAGATAGTAGAAAGGGAAGTGAGGTGAATGGCAGAGAACTTAAAGAGGAAGCCTAGACATTGGTGTCCTGGCCAACAGAAAAAAGGAAGCAGTGGAAGGTTTGGACAGGGAGATGACACAGGCAACTCCTAGACCAAGCTAACTTGATAAACCAGGTCTACAGGGTCTGGAAAGTGAGTGCTGATGGAACATGCCATGTTTACCAGGGATCGACTGCTGATACGTATGTTCTTTGCCTCAAAGTTCTGTTTTGGGACTTTATTTATTTATTTTACTGTATTGGATTAAAGTAACAGCAGCAAATATTAATCTGTACCTCTGTTTTTGCCTGCCATACCCCAGTGGATGTAACAAATATTTTTTTTAAGAGAGGGACAGAGAGAAAGAGAGAGAGAATCAGTTTTATTTAGTTTTTCATGTGGCTTTCAGTGCTCCGAGACTTCCCCATATATGTGGTGCTGGAGTTTGAACCTGCATCCCTGCGGAAGCCAGCAAGAACCGCAAGCACTGAGCCACCACTCTAGCCCATATCTGACAAATGTTGAATGATGGCGCCTCATCCTTTCCGAAGAGGCCAACCTAGTGACCTAAGGGAGATTTAGCAATATATTTGTGTAAGTTTTTCAAAATAGTTATTAAGACCTAGGATTTTTTATATCTCTTGAATTCTTCGGAAATATTGAACTTGTCTCTCTCCACAAGACAGTGGGAAGAGCATGAAAATCTGGTTTAGTAATCAGAAAGTTTATGCTATTCAGGAAGTACATGGGGTAGGGAATGACTGACAGGTCTTTGTGAAAACCTGGTTCATGTCTTGGTTCCCAGTTGCTTCTAATCTCTATGGGTCATGAAAATCTTACAGGTGGTTGTGTTTTGGTCATCTTTTTTTCCTTTTTCTTTTTCTTTCTTTTTTTTTTTTTTGGTACTATGACAGATTTGACAAGAACTCTTTTAGAGGAAGACAAGCTTATTTCATATTCAAAGTTTCAGAGGTCTCAGTCCGTAGACGACCAGCTCTATTACTATGGGCTCAAAGTGAAGCAGATTATCCTGGTAGAAGTGTGTGGAGAAGGAAAGTAGTTCAGGGCATGGCAGGCAGAGAGAGAGCTCTGTTCACCAGAGACAAAATATAAACCCCATAGGCATATTGCCGGTGACCCACGTCCTCCAGCCATTCCCCACCTGCCTACAGTTACTGCCTGGTTAACCCATACCAGTGGATTAATGCACAGATTAGGTTAAGACTCACGTAACGCAATGATTTCATCTCTAAACTTTCTTGCATTATCTGACACATGAGCTTTTGGGGGACACCACATTCTAAGTTGCTACCTTAGAATGCTCCTTAGTAAAATGGACTAACACCTGCCCATTTCATGACTTGTGAGGAATCCCCACCTCCCTCTGTGGACACAGTCCTTATTCTGTTGTCTAAGATTGGACTTCAGATTTCCTGCTGTCAAAGAGCTCTGAATAGGAATTTGTGGATGGAGAAAACTGTCTTGCTCTGGTAGGAGACTTATTAGTGTCAGGGGGCAACAATTTTGACAATTTTCTCTTGTTGGGGATGGAGGGATAGTGTGGGTAGTGTATGCAAACAGTTGGGGTCATCATTAAGATTGGAAGGTTGGGTTCAGTCAAGTGGCCTGTCATTTCTTTTGGACTGTGAAGTAGCAACTGTCCTTCTGTGTGCTCTTGATGTTCATTCTTCAATCTGTGGCGCCTCTTCTATGTACATATCGAGATTCTGGACTTGAGGAGGGAAGGAATGTTCTGTTAGACCTGTTCTGCCTGAAAATGGAGTGTAGTTAGTATCGTGTGTGTGTGTGTGTATCGTAGGTATTTTGATTTTGTTCCCAAAACACAATTTTGGTTATTTCCAAGGTGAAAAATAACTCAAAATCATCCAAAAATTACAGAAGCTACTTAGAAAGAATTGAAAAGAATAGATTTGGAGTAGAGAAACAGCTGCCTCACTCAGCATCCTCCCTGCTCTTCCTAGAAACCATCCTCTAACATCCAGAAGAATGTAAAGAAATGGAGTTGGGGATTTAGCTCAGTGGCAGAGAGCTTACCTAGCATGCCCAGCCCAAGGCCCCAAGTTCAGTCCTCAGCCCTAAAAAAAAATAAATAAATAAAAAATAAAAAAAATAAAAAAACCAGTGAGTTGTAATTGATCACATCTGGAAAAAGATCCAAAATATTTGTAAAGATCTACAAAAGCAGCTGTGTTCATGCAGAAAGCACATGGGTAGAAATAGAAGAGAGGAGAAAGCCCACTCCTGCCAAAGCCCAGAAACCATCAATCATATCCTCCTTCAAGGCATATAGCATGGTGTGAAAGGCAAAGAGTAATATTCCCTTTTGCAATGTTTAGCATAGAGACAGGTGTGCTAGGTAACAGCAGTGCCACCAGGCTCCAGACTGACCTAGGGAAACAGTGAGATTAAGGCTCTGTGAAGTAGCACACAAAACCCCCTTTTTCCTAGTAGCTGGAGTGCGTGTGCGTGTATGCATGTGTGTGTGTGTGTGTGTGTGTGCCCGTGTGCCCGAGGGAGGGGGGCGGTGAGAGGATGGATGAGCAATCATTGCATGGTCTAAGAGTTAAAGGTGCCAGTGCTAATGGATTGGTCAGTGATTCACATTTGAAATGGACCAGTTTTTATATCAAAGATTAGTTTTGGTAATTGCTCCAAAAGAAGCATCATGGAGCCGACAAATGGGCTCTCCGTTGCAGAAATGAAGATCGGGAGGTCCCAGGGAACAGAGGCATACTTGGTAATAGCAATGATGCCAGAGGCTCCAGGCTTACCCAGATCTGGGAATTAGGGTGCAATTAAAAGGAAAAATACAGGAAGGCAATTATAAGCAAAGCAGTGATTTGATTTTAGTGAGCAGTAAGGATTTCAGTTACCAGCGTTTTTAACGACTGCTTGCTTCATAATTGATCAAGTCCAGTCACTTACATTAAACTGCGTGGCATGAGAGAGGCTATAAAAGAAAGACTTTGTAGAGGAAGCAGATGATACACTGTCACGGTCTGTTTTTATTAACAGTAATAACAGTAGATACCATTTAATCTGTGTTTATTATATTGCCAGGTATTGTGCTAGAAATGGATGTTTTCTCATGCAGTCTTTCCAAGAACTTAGAGATGTAGGGAAATCATGATCAGAAAGCTGGAAGAACCTCCTAGCGTGAGAAAGGGCAAGTCAGACTCGGAAGCTCACTTTCTCTGAACTCTGCTAACTGCGCCAAGAACTACCATTCTGTCTTCGTAAGTTTCTCTCTTCTGCAGTGCACTACATATGTGGGGCTGTCATGGTTTGTATGAAAGGTGTCCCCCCCAAAGCTCTTGCTAATGCAGGGATGTGCAGAGGTGCTGAAATGATTAGATTGGGGTTGGGGATTTAGCTCAGTGGCAGAGCACTTGCCTAGCACCCACAAGGCCCTGAGTTCGGTCCTCAGCCCTGGGGGAGCAGGGGAGAAATGATTAGATTGTAGAGGCTGTAACCTAATGAGCCCATCCTAGTCTGAATGCAGTGACTGGTGGCCACTGTAGGCTTGTGGGGTGTGGCTGGAGGAGGAGGGTCACTGGGCTCTGCCCTGGAAGGGTTGCTTTGCCTGTGACCCCAGCCCTCTCTCTGTGTGCAAACCCCACTGTGAGCTGAGCAGCTTTCCTCCTCTGGACCCTTCTGCCATGATGTTCTGCCTCACTTGGGCCCAGAGCTATGGAGATGGCCATCTATGGACTTAGACCTCTGAAACCTTGGGCCCCCAAAACCCTTTTTCTCCTTTTAGTTGTTCTTGTTGGGCATTTTGGTCACAGTGACACAGAAGCTTACTAAAACAAGGGTGAATGCACATGGCATCTTATTTTTCCGTTGAAGAGAAGTTCTAAGATGTTCTGCTCTCCCTTCCTTGTAACAGCTACAGATTAGTGTGGGAGGGAGACACCACAAGAATCCATCGCACACAGGTCGAGAAGAGGGAAGATCAGAGACACAGGGACAGATAACACAGACAGGTAGATTTCAGGACCAGAACATCTGTCAAGATTTGAGTCAAAGGATTCTGACAACTTATCAGACCCATGGGGGAATTAGCTCAACAACCAGATTCATTAGTATTCAAAGCCCTTCAAGGTTAAGAACTGCTCTATTCTGTGCTAAACTGGAAGGGAATTAATCTCAGTGCCTTAGGTAGGGACGGAACTTACTAATAGAAACTAAATAATTGTAAATATGAAAATATTACGTGGATCATTGGAGAGCCTTTGTGTCTATCTAACTTTTAGGGGACTCTTGGCTGCAGGAATCTGTCAAAGGGGAAAAAGATTATTGAAAAGCAGGTGTGTGTGTGTTACTGGAACCCATTTTTTCATTCAGCACGTATTTACTGATCCCTACTAATAAGTGCCAGGCATTGCATAGAGAAGTAGTGGTATCTGATTTCATGGGATTCATCCTTTTGAGGGTGGAGATGCTACTGAAATTAGCATATGCAAAATGAGAAAATCGCAACCACAATTAGGGCTGTGAAGTAGTAGAGGTTGGTGCCCTCTGAGCCTGTGATAGAGGGAAATGGCCTTGTCAAGGAAGGCTGGGCTCAGGCATGAAGGATTAAATGGATATCTGCAGCAAGAATGAGAAGTCACTGCAGAGAAGGTTGGTGAAGAGCCTTCTAGGCAGAGCAAGCAGCCTGTTTGGGTGAACTGCATGGAACTGTCGCCTGTGAAGCTCAGCAGTCATGGAACGTCAGGCATTTCACACAGGCAGCGCCCAGAGCACAGTGGCTCATAGCAAGGTAATTTATATGCTTCCTGTACTCTTACCTCTTACAGTCCACATGGGAAGGCCAGGAAAGGATAAAGGAAATGATGATAAAATAAGAGGTCAGAAGGGATGAGAGACCTCTGGAGAGGAAGTGTTCTAGAAGAGGCTTGTGCTTCTGCGTTAGCTGCTGTTTGATGTAGTTGGTTTTGTTGCTCATGGCTTTGCATCCATGATGAGTGGTGAAGAGTGGGTCCAGAATGCAATGGCCAGTCCTTTAGCCTTCTTTTTTCCTTGATTAAGGAAGCCACCATGCTGAAATAAGCCTCACCAGCTTGCCTCTGCGGCTCAGTGGCCCACTGACAGATCAGTGTAGGCCAAATGATAGGACGGTTTGAACAGTGAATTGTCTCTGGATGGAATCGGTCGGCACTGGTTGGCAAAGTGTCTCAGATATTCACGTGGGCTTAGAGGCTAAGGGAACTCTTCTAATACAGTCAGGGACGTTTTCTCTTCTTCACAAATAAGGAAATGAAAAATCAGAGTTGCGTGTGTGTGGTAGTTGTAGATGTATTTGGTGTGGTTTTCCTTCGGAGACGCAGGATTTACATTGTGGTTGTATATATCCTGATAGGCCACTAAGTATATTTTCAAAGATGTTATTGGATAAAGGATGAAGGAAGAGAAAGAGCACTTGGAGCATCTGTGGAAAGGGTGTTAGGTGTGCTGGTCACTGTATACTTTGGTCCACTGGATGGCCAAAAAAAATTTTTTTTGGTCTAATAATATAAGAGAATTAGTTAAAAATAACTGAATATCTTAAAAAGCTATCCCATTTACCCATATTTCTCTTCTCAAACTCAGAACTTATGAAATAAAATTTCTTTAATATATATGCACATACATATGTGTATGTATTTTTTTTTTAAAGAGAGAAGGACAATGAGAGAGACAGAGAAAGAGAAAAACAACTTTATTTAGTTTTTCACATGGCCTTAGTTGCTCCAACACTTAGTTGTGTACGTGGTGCTGGGGTTTGAACCCAGGTCCTCGTGCTTGCCAGGCAAGCGCCGAAACCGCTGAGCCACCGCTCCAGCCCCACGTGTATGTATTTATATATATATACTTAAATTTTTTTTGGTACCAAGGATTGAACTCAGGGGTACTTAACCATTGAGCCACATCCCCAGTCCTTTATTGTTTCTTATTTTGAGACAAGGTGTTTCTAAGTTGCTTAGGGCCTCACTAACTTGCTGAGGCTGGTTTTGAACTTGCAATGCTGTTGCCTCAGGCTCTGAGCTTCTGGGCATTCACCGCTGCACCCAGAAAATTTCTTATATTTTCTTGACTGTAGTTCTTGGGAACGGGCTGATAATCAAGGGATGTGATGTGCCATTCAAAGTGCTGAAACCACCTGTTTTCCAAAGACTCCCTTTCGAATGGCAGGAGTTCGAGAGTGAGCCTTACTATGTTAGACTTCACACAGAGCGTGCTTGCTGTCCAGTTCACTCTCCGCAGCTCTGAAAGGCTGCGGGAGCCAGCTATGCTGTTCTCCTTCCACCGCCCTCACTTTCACCTTCACCCTCGCCTGGCAAGGAGCTAAGATGAAGGATGATTATCTGCTTTCCTCTGAGGCCCCTTATAAGCCATGTGGTCATCTCCCCTAACTGCAAAATGATGAAGGATGCTACTGTTTCAAATTCAATTTTCATTTTCTGAGAAATGCATTACAAACAGGAAGCCTGGGTAAAAATTCAGACACATCAGGAAAGTATTAGCACAAGAAAGAGCCCAGATATATTTTCATATTATTTTCCAATTTAGATGGTGTAAATTTAAATGGTCTAATTTAGATGGTGATGGTGTTCACCATTATCACCACGGAAATAATGGTGACCAACATTTACTATTTTATGAGTGATTGCTGTGAACTATACTGAAGTGTTTTGTGTGGAATATCTTCCTGGAGTTTAACAAACAAGTGTATGACATATTTACGCGTTATGGTTTAGGTATAAAGCGTCCCCAAAAGCTCATGTGTGAGACAATGCGAGAATCTTCAGAGGTGAAGTGATTAGATCATGAGAGATCTGACCTGATTGGTGGATCAGTAATTGAGCAGGGTATGGCTGGAGGCGGTAGACCAATGGGGGCATGCATTTAGGGGTTTGTATTTTGTCTCTGGTGAGCAGAGAACTCTTCATGTGCTTCTTGGTGGTCTTGTCCTGAGTTACTGTCGTCCACCATACCCTTCTGCCATGATGTTCTTGGTCCCAGAGCCACAGAGTTGGGCTTCTATGGACAGAGACCTCTGAAACCACAAGTCAGAATAAGCTTTTCCTCCTCTACTCTGTTCTTGTCAGGTCCTTTGGTCATGGTGATACAAAAGCTGGAACAGTTCTCTAAATTATCCTGGAATTACGCAGAGAGGTCAGCAGCTTATCCACGGTGAGAGAAGTAGGAGGAGTTGAAATGTGGCCCTGAGTCTACACAGCCTGCACTTTGACCGGGTAGTTTTATTGAGTGAGGTCTTGGGAAGGGAAGCTCTAGAGTCACTTGCAGAGCTTGCTAAGTAGGCAGATCCTTGAGCGCTGCTCTCAGCCTGCAAAGCTACTGCAGGAGGTGAGCCCCGAGGCTCTGCATTGTAACGTGCTTCGCTTCACGGGTGGTTCTAAAGCACACTGCAGTTTCATAAGCACTTTTTTCAAAAAGAGTGGTAGGGACAGCACAATTTAAAGTGATTTTTAGCCCTCAGAAGTCTGGCAACATGGTTATTACTAAGTGGCAGCCCCAAATTTAAGAATGGCAACCTTGGTCCAGACGATCGCATTTGTGTGTAGTGTGGCATATCCCAGCCATTCCCCCAACTGTTCCAGAACTATGGAAAACACACACACACACACACCACACACACACACACACACACACACAGCTCCGGTACACCTCTTACCTCTCTCTGGGAGGAGGATCCGAGCTGCTTGGGGTTCATTCCCACTTTTTTGTCTTTAGCAGCTCTGACAGATTCTGCCAGGAGTCAGGCTGCTTCCGATTAACTTGAACACAGGGTAACAGCAGATGCCTCAGTGGCGAGGACCTCCTGCTTGCCTGGATTCACACTGTGGTCTTCCTCATCCGCAAATGGAGGCAGGGTGAGAGGTCCAACTGGAAACAGCTATTCATGCTGCAGAGGGGTGACACAGTGATCCTCAAGACTAATGCTCTCCTTCTGTGTGGAAGGTACCGCATCTATTGCCGTAGTTCCTGAACTTTAGCGTGCTTGACTACCTCTAGGAGGGTGGGCCTCAGCCCCAGGGGTTCTGGTTTTGTGGGTTTGGATTGGGGATGAGTACGTGCATATTTAACACACCCACATGAGATGCTGTTGGTTGGGGGCTGGCCTCAGCCCCAGGGGTTCTGGTTTTGTGGGTTTGGATTGGGGATGAGTACGTGCATATTTAACACACCCACATGAGATGCTGTTGGTTGGGGG
>PVKS010035003.1:0-20419 GCA_004027875.1 Aplodontia rufa
TTTTATTGAGGTTTTCACATGGCTTTCGTTGCTCTGACACTTAGTTGTGTACGTGGTGCTGGGGTTTGAACCCGCGTACTTGCGCATGCCGGGCAAGCACGGTAACTCTGAGCCACCGCTCCAGCCCATAACTTCTACTCTTGCTACTACAATTACTAGTGTCTTACATCATTTTCAGGAGTGCTTTCTGTCGCTTACAACCTGAAGAATCTTGATCCATGCAGTTGTTCAGTTAGAATGCTGGCAATAGAGTTCATGGTGACTTGACGACTCATGGGGGGTGGTCTTTAAATTAGAAATTCTACACTTTTACCACTGTGCATACAGTTGAGGGAAGAACTTGAAGAAAAAGGTACAAAGAGCCAAAATGCCTGTCCCCTGGAAGTCACCTGGAAATCCTCATCTGGAAATCAGGGGCATGGGACTGAGTCTAGTCCAGCAGCTCAGCTCTGAGTCTTGTCCTAGCCTCTCTGGGTCTCAGTCTTCTCCACTCACGGGTCCTCTACTTATGTGTGTATGAGAATCAGCGAGGACAGGAGTGATTTTGAATGGGAAGATCTATGGCCACTTTCACTGTGATTCTGCATCGCTGGGGAACCTCAGGGAGGCCGGATGCTCACCTGTCCCAGGTGTCAGACTGCAGCAATGGTTAGCTTGCTGAGTCAGGGGGTCTCTAAAGGGTGCTCTGCTCACAGGAATCCACCAAGGGAACTCGAGACTTCTGAGAGACGCCCGCAGGCTGGGACCCAGCGTGCAAATGTGTTAGCTCATGACTCGCAGCCACGGCTCGGTGGGGAGGAGCTTCCACACTTTGCCCCTTGGGAACTGAAGATCATGGCCTTTTTCCAGCATGTTGGCTTAGTGTGTAAGGCTGGCCTCGGTGCCTGATCGGCTGCACTCCTCTGTGCGTCCCATCTCCCCTTCAACCATCTGTTTGCAAGAGCTGGAGGTTGGAACCTCGATGCTGATGTCCGGCACCATCACGGGCTGGGTCCTCCTGGAACCTTGTGACTTTGATCCGATTCTCTTGAAAGCTTCACGTGTCCTAGCTGCATGGGGCGCTTGGCCCTGTATCAACATTTCAAGGCATGGACCTCAGTCTGACCCCTGTTCCCTTAATCCACTGGTCCTCCCCAAGTCCCCAAGGCTGGTGGACTCCCTCCTCATGGGAGGTGCTCTGGTGGTTCCTGGATCTGGCAAGAGCTGGGGACAGGGTCAAGAACAGATGGGAGGAGAAATCAGGAACTCCTGGTCCAACTGAGGCGTATAAATCGCCAGGCTGCTATGCAGCCTTCTAAATGTTTTGACAATCCCCAATCCATCAGAGCCTTTAATTGGGTTTTGACTGAGTTGTTCTATATGTAAATACCAGTTACTGGTGAGGTTGTTTATAGCCAAACTGTCTGTTTATGTAAATTGCGTTCCAAGATCACAGCGTTTTCATTGCAGGATAAAAACATTCCTTTTATTTAATGCCAAAATTGCTTCCTCCTTGGGCTGGGGTTTATTTTCCTGTTTGGCTTATAAATACAACAAAGCAATTTGGTAAGCCAGCCACGAGGCCTCCCGCACGGAGAGGCAGTGCAGGTGGTCCTCAGAGTTCCACAGTCCTCAGGTGCCTGGCTCATCTTCCCTCCCAAAATAGAGCCCCCTTCAATGACCAGGCCTTGCCCCTTAAACGGTCTGGCCAAGATTGGGTAGTTTTACTCTTATGAAGAGTCAGCTCTTCTGATCACTAGGAATCTGGACTCTCCACCCTAGCTGGAGTCTCCCAGGGTGACCTGGCCCCTCTTCCATTACCTAGATGATTACATTACTGTTGCAGACCTGGGGCCTTCCGGGAAACTGAGGCAGTGCGGAGACTCCCTCCCACCCAGTTCTTGCAAACAAATCACAAAGATCAGAGATGTCGCTCAGATGAATGGGAGTGAGTCTATTGAAGGGATGGGAAAAGGAAAAGGGGACACTGTCAAGGGAGAGAGTGGGTCCTCTCAGAGAGGAGAGGGACAATGTGCTTCTCCTGCACTCCAGTTTGATTGGAAATCTCAGAGAAGTTTCTGGAGAGTCTGGCCCAGGTCCACCTCTTGACTTGACAGTGAGAGAGAGAGAGAAACAGTTTTTTATTTAGTTGCTCATGTGGCTTTCGTTGCTCCAAGACTGCGTTGCGTGTGTGGTGCTGGGGTTTGAACTCACGTACTCATGCTTGCTGGGCTAGGGCCATAACCACTGAGCCACCGCTCCAGCACCTCTTGACTTTTGATTGACAGCAAGATGATACCGGACTTTCAAGTCCTCACTGTCCCGGCAACTCCAGGTCACCTTGGCCCACGCTGACCATTTCTGATTGGATTCTTAATCATGCATTCTTACAGATTTTCGGGTTAGGAGGAATCCTCCTTGTCTCCCTAAGTTTTAAGACTGGGTCTCAGAAGTTTTCCCCTTTAGGGTTACTTGGGTTCCTCCTGTGGAGCGTTTCTCCTGCAGATAGCAGGTCGTTGCTGAGGAGTGCGACGTGGTCTGTTCGCTTAGGCCAGGCAGGGCTGCAGGTCGATTGCTCCTGGAGGAGGAAGCACGTGGGGTCAGCGCAGTGGCCCATTCTGTAGCCGCCTTCTCACCCTCACGTTCCACCATCCACATCCGTCCGTCCCCTTGCAGAACCTCCCATTCCTTTCCAAAATAATCTCACATCCCAGGAAGAGCTTTGGGGCCTCTGTACCTTTTGACCTGAGTACAAAGTCCCCCATCTCTTGCACGGCCTGTGTGATGTGGCACGACCAGACCCCCATCTTCGTGCCTCGTGAGATCACCCCTGAGCCTGAGCTCTACTGAACCGATTCCAGGCAAGATTTGTCCCCCTGGCAAATCATGTTGAGGAAAAGATGATGGCACTGTTCACCTTAATATTTATCAAGTGCCCTGAATGAACCCCTCGTGGTAGAACAGTGATTGACACAGAGAAAGGTCCTTCCCCCAAGGAATTATCTTCCAGAGGCATTTACACGCAAGCTCTTGGTGTCCGGTCTTGGCTGCAGATGCTTCCTCCAGGAGGTCCTCCGTCACCATGGGAACAAACCTCTCTTTTATTAAGATTACTGTCCCATTTCGTCTCCCTCTCAGCAAGCTACTGTAGTTTAGACGGCGTCTGTACTGCAAAAGTTCATGTGCTGGCAGCTTGATTCCCAGTGTGAAGACTTTGAGAGGTGATGGGACCATTAAGAGGTGGGGTCTAGTGGAGGTCAAGTAGACTTTTGGACCTGGGAAGAGATTTATGGAGTTCTTTCAGGGACAGATTAGTTCCCTGGAGAGCAGATTGTTCTAAAAAGAGCAAGCCTGGGTGCTCCTGGTTGTCTTGCTTCCTGCCTTGCCTTGTGACCTCTGGGTGTTTTGCTTCCTGTCTTGCCATGTGACCTCTCTGTCCTGCTCACAATGCTCTGCCACAAAGCCTAGCAGATTCCAGCTCCAAGCTTCTGGATCTCCAAAACTTTGAGCTAAATAAACCTGTTTTCTTTATAAATGACCTAGCCTCCGGTATTTTGTTACAGCAGCACAAAACAGACCAAGACATAAGATAACCATCTTTCTGGTTTGCAAAGGAAACTGTGACCAGCAGGGAGCATTCCCTCATCTTCCTTTTCTTTCCTTCCACAATCCACACCTTCGTCCTCCTCCCTTCTTCTACTTCAGAGGAAATGCCCATCTGTTGAATTCTTCTGTATCGTGGACACAGTTCCTTCTGCCCCGGCAGGGATTCTTCTCCAGTGTCGTTGCTTCATTTCTCCTACCTGGTTTTGCTCTGTCTTTTTACTGTTTGTTACCCACCACCATCTCCATGTGCTTGAGAATCTCCCCCATTTTGGAAATGCCACACCCATTTTTCCTGCTCAGAAGTCCTCAGACTCCAACAGAACTTCAGCAGCACCTCGGGAGATTTTCAAAGCAGATGCCTGGGGCATCGTGGAGAAATTAAACCAGCGAGTGTGCAGTGGTTGGAGGCCCAGGAATGAACAGGTTTGGAAACTTTCCCCGGTGATTCTATCATGAGCCAGGACTGAAAATCACTGCTCTTTTCTCATTGCTCCCCTTCCCACTGGAGAAAATCTGTTTAAAATTATCCAAGATGATGTCTCTCTTTCGTCCATCTTCCCACCGGCTGATTCCCCAATCCACTGCCATCCTGCTTCATTCCACCAATTCTTTAAAACAGCTTTGAAATTGTCATTAAGCTTCTGCGTCTAAACCCTGACAATAATTTCACTTTTCTGGCTTGACTCCTGGGGCGTTGGATGGCACTGACCAAATGCTTCTTGCAGTGACCTCTCTGGGCCCCCATGGCACTGACCTGGGCGGATTCTCCTGTGTTTGTTTTTTCTCAGACTTTTTGAAGGATTCACTTTCTTTATTTCTTTTTTTTTTTTCTTTTCTGTTTTTTAAGGGTTTCCCTCTCTACAGCCACATGTTGGACATTTCCTCCTCTCTTGTCCCTGGGTGAGACCCCTATTGCTTCCGTCTCTTCAATGGTGACTTCCTCAATTGCATTTCTAGTCCAGAATTTCTCAAGTTCCAGATCCATCTCTTCCACCATTTCTTGAACAGGTCCGACGCCTTCTCTCCAAACGAGACTCCCTTCCTCAGCTCCCGTCTTACATGACACCATCGGAGTACCCAATCCTGCGACCAGGGAGGAAGCCCTGACAGTTTACATCGCTCCCTCGTGTGCGGTTGTTCACTGGGTCCTGAAACTTCTGGAGCTCAACAGTTAGTGGGCCATCTGCTCCCGCCAACCTTCAACCATCACTGTTTTAGTTCATGTCTTCAAGATTCCTTCCTTTTTTTAAATAAGGAGAAACAGGGAGAGTGAGAGAAATAGAGAGAGGAGAGAGAGAGAGGGAGAGAGAATCAATTTTATTTGTTTTTCTATTTGGGCTTTGCTGCTCTGACACTTAGTTTTGTCGGTGGTGCTGGGGTTTGAACCTGGGTCCTGGCGCAAGCCAGGCAAGCACTGTAAGCTGTGAGCCCCCACGACCTCTTTCTCATGTTGCTTTCTTGGTTCCACTTAGTGTCTCTGTCATTGTCAGCTTTCTATAGTGCAAATCTGACCAGCTTTCCTTCCTAAAATATACCTTTCGGGCTGGAGCGGTGGCTCGGCGGTTATGGCGCTCGCCTGGCACTCCCAAAGACATGGTTATGGTGCTCGCCTGGCACACCCAAAGACACGGGTTCAAACCCCAGCACCACGTGCACAACTAAGAATCAGAGCAATGACAGCCATGTGAAAAACTCCATAAAAATTGATTCTCTCTGTCTCTCTCTCTCACTGTCCTTCTCTCTTAAAATGTGCGTGTGTGTGTCTTTCAATGAACAGCACAAATGTTAAACAAGAAAACCCAAGCTCCTCACCATGTGTGTGTTTATGACCACAGGTTAGCTCTGCGGCTTACAGGAGAATGTCGGTAGCTGCAGATAGAGGATGAGCTCTGCTTCAATGCAGCAGATGAATAAAAAGAGCAGGGGTCCTATTCCCGCCAGGAGGAGGGAGAAGCTCCCTGAACTCGGGTCCTGCGACTTCAAGTCCTGGAAGGCTGCCGACCTCTCCAGCAGGGCCCGCAGAGGATTCCCATGCGGTCAAGGTTCATTTTTATTCTCCTCCGTTCCTTCCCGGGAAGGTGGTGGCGTATTCCCCACCTCACACCGTATGCTCAGGGCCCTGCAGCTGCACGGACCTTCGCGATCTCGGTGGTGTCTTTGCGTTTGCCCCCTTGGCTCCTGAGGCCTGGAGCCTGGATGTTTCCCGCTCAGCCTTCCCGATCCCTTTGACTGTAGCTGGCTGTCGGTGCCTCTGCTCATCACCAGATCAGGACGTCCTGTGAAAGTCGGAACCAATCTCTCAACGTCTGGACTTCCCCAGGACTTGGAGGAAGACTGGGAAAATCTTTGATCTTCTCATACATTTGTGGGATGAGAATGAAATGAATAAATGGACGACTGCGTCAAAAGAGCCCGTTTAGAGCCGTCAGGGCCTCGACCTTTTCAGTCCAGCTGAGCTAATTCCCAGCATTCTGCCTAAGGCTGCCCCAGGAGAGCCCTGTCCGAAATGATAACTCTTGCTTTGATCCAGCACTTGGTGGAATCTACTGTGCTCTGACATTGACTTCTTTATTTATTTATGTTTACACCCACTCCCTCCTCTAGCTGAGAGCTCTGCAAGGTCAGGGATCTTGTCCTCAGCTACATCCCGATGGTCTGGTTTGGTGCCTAACACTACAGACGCCAGACACAGGTTTGTTGAATGAATAAACGGCTTTGCTTCGAAAATGGGAATCCTGCAGAGGGCCTTCGATGTGACTTTACGAGATAAAGCAGTGGGAAAAGAGGAAGATTTGAGGACCCACATGGCGGCTGAGGCTGGTTGGTGCAGTGGCCGCCAACCCGCTGGGAGAGGCCTTCTAGAAAGGAGCGACTGCACAGATCTTTGCATGCCCGCTCCTCGTTTGAGAGCTTTGGAGGTGGAGGGAGCTGGGATGTTCTCTGAAAAGCTCACAGCGTGACGTGGTGTCCAGCAGGTGCCCACGGGGGAAGAAAGCGTGTTTTATGGACTACGCCACTCACCAGCCATCCATGGCCTGCTTCGGGTCCCAGGCTGCCCTAAGTGCCTTGCGCATGGACCACCGGCTCTGCTGGCCCTACTAGGTGCAACCCCGGTGCAGTGCTCAGGTGAAGACCCAGACGCAGGAGCAGGAAGTAACTTAGCGAGGGCCACATGGGCAGGACGGGCAGGCGTGCACCTGGTTCCTGTGCTCCTAACCACCGTGATCAGCAGCCAGTGTCCGGCCCTCTGTGGGCCCTGAGAGCCCCGACTCCTCTCCTCGTCCTGCTTCACCTCCCTAATCACTCCTCCCGTGCCAGGCACCTTTTCCTCTTTAGTGTTTTGAACTTAATGAATTTCTTCTCAAGTAAGGTTTTAAAATGCTATTTCATCCAGACCTAAAATGTGTGTTGATGTTTTAAAAAAGTTTTTTTTGGCACTGGGGATTAAACCCAGCAACACTTATCCACCGAGCCACATCCCCAGCCCATTTTTATTTTTTATTTTGAGAAAGTCTCGCTAAATTACTGAGGCTGGCTTTGGACCTGGGATCCTCCTGCCTTAGCCTCCCAAGCCGCTGAGATTACAAGCATGTGCCGCCATGCTGGCTAAATTTTTTTTTATTAGTGCATGATGGTTATACATAACATTGGGGTTTATTTTGACATAATCATACTTGTATGGAATATAATTTGCTCTACTTCAGTTCCCAGTACTTTTCCTTTATCTGCCCTCTTCCCTTCCTCTGTTCTTCTTCTATGCTACCAATCTTCCTTCTATTTATTTATAGTTTTTTTAAGTTAATAATTTTTCCGGGTGCAGAGTCACATGCCTGTAATCCTAGCAACTTGGGAGGCTGAAGGCTGGGGATGTGGCTCAGTGGTTAAGCACTCCTGGGTTCAGTCCCTGGTATAAAAAAACACAGTGCTTTATAGATCTCCATAAAGGTGGAATTCTCTGTGGCAGATTCATGTATGTACGCAGTGTAGTTTGGTCAAATTCATTCCACCATTCCTTTCTTTTCCCTTCCCTTCTCCCCCCACTCAATTCCCTTCCTGTGTCCTGCTGATGGCTCTTCTGTTTTTGTGGGATTCCTCCCCTTCTTGCACCAGCCTAGGTGCCCATCAACAGAATGGACCAACATGTTATTTATATACAATGGAGTATTACGCAGCCATAAAGAAGAATGAAATCATGACATTTTCTGGTAAATGGCTGGAACTGGAGAACATCACGCTAAGTGAAGTCAGTCAGGTGCAGAAAGTCAAGGGTCGGACTTTTTTCTCATGTGCAGAAACTAGAACAAAAAAAGTGATGCGATATTTTTATCACTTAGAGATTTCACATAGGAGTCTAAATATCCAATATTAACTATTTTCTTTGTTTAGTCCTGGGGATTGAACAATGGGACACATTCAACCACTGAGCCACATCCTCAGCCTTTTTACTTTTCCTTTTGAAACATGGCCTCACTAAGTTGCTGAGGCTGACTTTGAACTTGGGGTCCTCCTGCCCTGAGCTGCTGGGATCATAGGTGTGCACCACTGTGCCCAGCTGCAGGTTAACTTTTAAAAACAAATCACAAAATACCGCAGCCCTGTCCCTGGACTTCCATGCGGCAAGTGTTGACTAATGCTGACTCGTGTCTGTTTAGGGTGATAGGAGAGCTCTGCACCTGGCCTGGGTCCCCAGCGGTCCCTGCTGTCACCCTTTACTAGTTTACACTCCCGCCTCACCCCTGCAGGAGGCAGAAAGGCCCGAAGACACAGAGAAGACCCCTTCCTAGAGGCGTCAGTTTTACAAAAGACTTTCGGGGGTTTTTATGCCTCTTGGGGGCTCAGAGCAAACATATTACCTGGGGATCGTGTTTAAAATCCAGATTCTGATTAAGTAGGGTGTGAGCTTCTGCATTTATAACCGGGTGCCAATCCTGCAGAACCGGCAAAGATGGAAAGAAATATGATTTTTCTCCTTTTTAAAAATCCAATTTTAAGAAGTTTGCTTTGTAAATCCTTGCTTCTTCCCCGCCCCTGCCTCTTCTGTTGTGAAATACATCTTGAAAAATAATATAATTGCAGACACTCAGACGTCCCAGGGTGCTGGAAGGGCCACGGTAGAGAAGGTCCGGGGCCCAGAGAGGGAGCGTGGTGTTCTCAAGGTCACACAGGAGGTCAACTGCAGGCCTCAGATCAGGTTCTGTGATTCTCTCCCTGCACATCTGTGCAGCAGGCCACCGACCGCAGGGTCACAGCGAAGGCTGGGCGGCGGGTGTGTCCACAATGCCCGGGACGCTGTCATAAATAGCACACAGTGATTCCCTTCCCCCACCTCCTATTCATCAGCAAAAGCCACAATTATGTTCCCTTTCGGGCCTGGGGCAAACTGTCCGCCCAGGCTCGCTGGGAAGTTATATTTCAAAGCCGGACTCAAGCTCTGGGCCATTTATAATCTACTAAATATTTAAGCGCGTATGTCTTAAGGCATCTGAAAATTGGAGGGATATTTCATGGCCTCATTTTGGGGCATATATCTGGATTGACTAGACACGACCTCAGCTCTGTTTAGGTTGAGAAACCAGGTACAAATAAAAGGCTGGAAAATCCAATAATTTACAAGCTGCGCGGCGGAGGGTGGTGTGAGTGTGGGAAAGTTCCAACACTCGTCTCTGGTCTCAGAAGGGAAGCAGGGCAGAGGCAGGAGCGGGGCCCAGGGCGGGACAGAGCTGCTGGGCAGATGCTCAGGACTGACGGGGCGCAGGCGCTAGCGGGGTCTGGGCCAAGCCACAGGGGAAACGGCCAATGAGTGTTCCTCTTTTTCTTTGCTTTTTAAAAACTTCTTGACTTACATAACATACATGGTTTAGAAAAGAAAACCAACACAAATGCGAAACAGAAAACCTCGTACAATAAAAAAAAAAGCAGCTGGGGGTGGTGGCACCAGCCTGTAATCCCAGCGGCTCGGGAGGCTGAGGCAGGAGGATCACGAGTTCAAAGCCAGCCTCAACCACTTAGCGAGACCCTGATCAAAATAACAAAAATAAAAAGGTTGTGGCTCAGTGATTAAGCACCCCTGGGTTCAATCTCCAGTAGAGCCCCAAATAAAATAAAAGAAGCAATACAGAGAACCTAATTCTTTCCCAGAGTCTCATACCATGCCCCAGTCTGCGAGCCCCGGGTTTCAGGGGCAGCAGTCATGTTCAGGTTTTTAGACACCTTTCAAACCATATTACCTGTGCACACGTGTTTTTCCATGGACAGAAGAATATTATCAACTCTGTTCTACACCTTTTGTATGCATATCGATGTATCACATGTGTGGAATACCGCTTTGTGTCAGAGCATTGCAATCCCAGCTTCTATTTTAACACCTGCATTCCACTCTATTAAAATGCGGTTCTGTAACTGACTTAAACTTTCTTCGCGGATGGATTTCTATCTTATTTTCAGTCTTTTGCAAGTACAAACAACTTTCCGTAGCGTATCCATTGTCTCTATCTGCAGGATGTGAATATCCCTGTCTCTGCGGGACAGAAGGGAATTGACTGGCCAGGCGCAGTGGTGCACACCTAAGATCCCAGCAGCTGAGGAGGCCGAGGCAGGAGGATCGCAAGTTCAAAGCCGGCCTCAGCAACTTAGCGAGGCTCTGAGTAACTTAGTGAGAACCTGTCTCAAAATTAAAAAAAATAAGGAGGTGGGAGAGCTGGGGGATGTGGCTCAGAGGTAAAAACACCGCTGGGTTCAATCTGTGGTATCAGAAAAAAAAAAAAAAAAGAAAAAGTGATACGACTAAGTTCCGTTGTGCTTGGACATGGCCCATTTTGACGTCATGTCAAAATCATCCTCCAGAGGGGCTGGAGCGGTGGCTCAGCAGTTACGTCGCTTGCCTGGCATGCGCGAGGACGCGAGTTCAAACCCCAGCACCACATACACAACTGAGTGTCAGAGCAACAAGAGTCACATGAAAAACTAAATAAAATTGATTCTTTCTCTCTCTTTCTCTCCTCTCTCTCGCTATCCTTTTCTCTTAAAAAAATCGTCCTCTGGAGAGCTGTACTAAATTTGTACATTTCTCTCCATTTCTCACACTCCATTGCTAAATATTTTGAGGACTTTTGAAAACTTGAGGCATAATTTATGAATAGGAACATGCAGAGACCTAATGTGTGGAGTTCAGTGGAGTTTGGCAAACGTTTAAATCCATGTGTCCCACACCCCAAACCAGGGACGGACAGTTCCACCATGTGGGATGGTTCTCTCTTGCCCCTTTCAGTTAATTTTTTATCTCCTCTCCAATGATTGTTTGGATTTTTATCACTGAAATTTTGCTCTTGAACTTCATAGGAATTGAAATTTTTCTCTTGTGTCTGACCTGTTTTGCTTGATATAAAGTCTGTGAGAGCCATACGTGTTGTTATCAAGAATCCCTTTGCTTTGCCAAGTAATATTCTACTGTATTCAAATGTCAGTATTTGCTCATCTTTTTTTCTGTTTGATGAACCTTTGGTTTGCTTGGCGTTGAGTAAATCTGTCATTGATCTTGGACAACCCTTTGTGTGTACCTGTGTTTTCATTTTTTCCCGGATATATGCCCAGGAGTAGAATTTCTATATTATAGAGCAGGTGTTCTTACACAGCAATCATTTAATCCGTTCTAGACATTTTATGTTTTTGATGGTGTTGAAAATCTTTCATTTTTCAACTTTTTGTTGGTATTATATAAAGCATAATTATTTCATGTTTAAATTTTATTTATGATTTGGCTGTAATTTCCCCTAAGTTCTAGTGGTCTTGGGAGGTCGCATCATATTTGAATGACGCGAGCGTCCGTTCTTCCTTCCCGGTGTCTATGTCTCGTCTGGGCTCTTGCGCAGCGATGAATGGAAGTGGTGCAAGTGGCCCTTCAGGATTTCTTTCCAATCTTACGGGAAATCCATTCAATATTCATTGACATTTTTTTTTTAGCTTTGCCAACATTAAAAACAGTATCTCCATTTTCAAATTAATTTAGGAATATACCGAATGAGATTGAGCATATTTTCACATATTGGAAAACTATTTGGATTTATTTTCGTGTGAATGTCGATTATGATTTTATTGATTTTCTTACTGAACTCTTAAACAATTTTATTCAAATCGGATCCACCCGTGGTGTCTTTCTCTCTGCTTTTTCCTGTTGTGGTGAGCTCGTCTTTTTGTAGTGTACTGGCACTGAGGTCAGGCACGGAGGTGATCGCCTTAGGTGTTTCATTTCCTCCCTGAAGCGGCAGAGTCCTGCGTGCAGTCAGGAGCTCCTGCGTGGGGCTGGGTCGTGTTTCCTCTGCGGTTCTCAAGGAAAGTTTGATGCGCAGCCAAGGCTGAGAACCACTGGTGCAGCACATTAATTCTCCTGCTGGTTTTCAGCAGCCATCTCTTGGTCTGGTTTCATGCCCAGACCAGTGCCAGGCTCATAGGTAGGAGATCGTATTCGTTCACCCATCAGAGGGTGGTGCGGTGTGGACGGTTCCCTGGGGGCCGCGTGAGCGGTGAGCTCCTCCTGCTCCAGCGTGTGCAGGCGCGGAGTGTGCATTTGGGGTGAGTCGCGGGATCCAACGCATCTCTTATCTTCTTCCTCTCCTGTGAAATCAGAGAAATCCTCACGACTTCCTTGTTACATTGACCTAACTAGACAAGACTTGGATTCTAGGAGTCTCAGTTTTCCCGTCTATGAGATGGAGACATCCTGGCTGGGATTCTGTTAGAGATGTGGAATTGCAGTAGATATTCAAAGGATGGGGACTCAGTGCAGGGAGTTGGTTATGTAGCTGTCAGGGGTCTGAAAGAACAAAAGAGGGGAGGGCTGAAGTCTGGATATTGGAAATGCAGAATCGGCCACTATTTCACAGTGCTGGAAAACAAAGAAGAAGAGGTGATTTTATAGAACTTAGGAACTTATAGCATGGCCCCTTTTATTTATTTTAAAGAGAGAAGGACAGTGAGAGAGAGAGAGAGGGAGAAGCAATTTTTATTGAGTTTTTCACATGGCTTTCGTCACTCTGACACTTAGCTGTGTACGTGGGTGCTGGGGTTTGAACCTGTGTACTTGTGCATGCCAGGCAAGCGGCGTAACCACCGAGCCACCGCTCCAGCCACACCATGGTCCCTTTTAACTGAGTGCTTGGACCTCAAAGGGAAGTGTTGCTCAGATTGTTCTCAGGTCCCTTGGGGGTACCAAGTGGCGGACGGTGACATCTTTTGAGGCGCTGTACGGCTGATGCTGGGAGTGGCCAAAGACACTGAAGTCTGAAGCCTTAGCTGCTCTCTGCTGTGGCCGGGATTCTGACAGTGGCTGGACTGGACCAAGTCCCTTCATCGCTCCTCCGGCCAATCTTGCAGCAGCGCCCCCGACTGGCAGAACCAAGTCAGCCAGGCGTCAAGGAATTCTGGGAGAGGCTGCGCACACTCCTCCAACCCCACGGTCACGGTCTAGCAGAGGGTGGCTAAGTGTGGCCCACGGGCCAAATCCGGTGTGCCACCTGGCTTTTGCATGTCCCAAGATTTAGGAAACGTTTTCAAATTTTTGAATGACTAAAAAAATAAAAAGAGGGCTATTTTATAACATGTATAAATCATACGGAATTTAGAGCCCATAAATTCTAGCCGTGTTCATTCGTTTATGCGCTGTCTGAGGTTGTTTCTATGCCACAATGGCAGATTTGAGCAATTTCAACAGGAATCTTCCAGCCTGCAAAATCTGAAAGAGTCACCACCTGGTCTTGTACCAGAAGGTGTGCTTCCTGCTGGAGAACGGCACCCAGTGTTTTATGCACGGAGAGATAATAAAAGCGCATTGCCAGCACAGGGGACAATGGCCCTTACAGGGCTGAGATGAAGGACAAATGAATTAACTTGTATAAAGTGCTTATTACAGTGTCCCGCATCTAGCAAGCGCATTAAGGCATTGCTGGTCCCTGCTGTGTGGGACCCACATTGAGCGAATCTAAATTTAGTTGAATAAGCCAGAGGCATGGCCTCGAGGAGATCCCAGCCTGGTAGCGGGGACAGATGTGTAGCCGTGAAAAGCCCAATCGATACGATAAATGCATTATCCGCACTCAACCATGCACTTTGCTGGGCTAGGCTGCGGGTGAGGAGCCACCGAAGAAAGACCTCCAGCCTCTCCTATGCTGGAGCTGAGATGTGGCCCTGGACACCCCAGCACACCGGTGGTGTCTGTATCCGTCTGGATTCTTCCCAGGGACCTGGGAGGCCATCTGTGCCTCCACGCCTTTGACTAACATGTTGGTGACCTCTACATGTTTGTCAGATGAATGAACAGAAAGGGACCCGGCCCTGCGGCCTTCAGGAGGCAGCTTCTCACCTGTTCCCTCCCTTCTAGGGGGCAGCCTGAGTTTCAAAGGACTTAGGCCACTTGCCTAAGGACACTCTCTGTCATTCTAATGCCCAGGACACCCCCAGATGGAGAGAGAGCGTCACACTGTTAGCATTTGTGAGAACTCTCTAATTTTTTTTTTTTGGTAATGAAATATTTTAGAGTGAGATTACCAAAATTGTTTCTTATTTAAATGTTTATATTTAACAAGGTAATGTTTCTAACAGGCAAAAAGTGTAGTAAAACATAATTGTACTATTTGCAGGATAATTACAGGAGTTCTTTTACAAAGCGGAAGCCCATGGCGTGTTGCGGACGCTGGTGTGGCATTGGGACCTGGATTGAGAGGAGAGATCTCCTCTGCCAGAGGCTCCCTGCCAGCATACCTACAACCTCATTTGGAGAGGTCGTCTTTCCGTGCTGCAGAATCTGGACATGGGAAGTCAGGCTGTGTGACTGCCCACCCTGACCCCCACAGAAAGCCACTGTTCTTGCTGAGGTCCTCTGTACCTGAGTGGTCCCAGCCAGGCACGGATCGAAGGCTTGGGCTTCCTGCTTCTAAACCCGTTCAATGCTTTCGATGGTTTCTAAGTGGTATGCTTGCCTGAGCTTGCTCTAGGTCACATTTAGCTTGTGTGTCTCTGTGCAGACAAGAAAAAGATGAACCTTCTCTGTGGACTAATGAAAAGACGCCCTCCCTCCGCGTACGGGGATAAATTAGAAAACCTTTCACCCTCTGATGATTGGGGAAAAACCCATCCTTCTCAGGGCCGGTATAGCTCCATGCCAAAGCACATGACTTAGTAGAAAGAGCTGAGGCCAGAATTTCAACCCCCCCACCCTTCTTTCATCCAGACGTCTTGTGCAGTACACAACTTGTACAACCATATAGGGCAGCCCCAACCTGCTAGCAACAACAGCGTCTGCTGACCTGGACCCTTGAATCTCTATTTCCAATTCCTATGGCCTTTCCAAAATGTCTCTTGCATGACTGTTGACGGGTAAGATGCATCTACAACTTGATGTTTAAAGAAGATCCAATATCGAAAGACGGCAAATCTTCCCAAGATTGGGCTGCACCGTGATGGCTTTTTCCTGGGGCTGGGGATGGCGTGGTTTTAAGTAGCCGGCTGTTGCGGCGTCGCGTGCATATTCCTGCTGTCAGCACTCGTAAGGTATAATTGCCTGGGGCCTTGTTACCCACCAATTAAACTTTGGATTTTATTGTGCAGCCTCGAGGATGCTTTATGGTATCAGGAGCGCTTGGCAGTTAAGCACGGCTAATATTCATCACTCCCACACGGGCTCTTCACATCCTGTTCCACTCACAGCGTGATTAAGGAATTAATTGATTTGGACGAGATTGGCACATGCTCTTCACAACAGAATGACGACTGCTTCATTAAGCCCCGGACTGCGGAGCTTGCGGCACTGGGATGGTTAGCTGTGGCTCGGATCTGCGCCTGGGGGACCAGCCCGGATCGCAGGAGCGCTTGGCTCTGGCCAGAGGACTCTGCAGGCCCCGGAAGAGACTTCAGGATAGCAGCCCTCCCCGGCAGAGTGTCCCGAGAAGCCACGTGTGGCTTCCTCGCCAAGGAGCTTGAGAGTAGATGTGTCTTCCTCTCTTTTTCTCCTTTTCTCTGAACACAAAGGAGCTCTGATTCCTCCTTCCAACTCTCTCCCTTCCTCCCTCCTTTCTAATTTATTTCCCTGTGTGCCTACTTCATCCTCCTTTGCCCTGTTCATCATTTCTCCTTATACATTTCTTTCTTTTCCTCCCTCCAATGTGCCCATCCTTCTTTCTTCCCTTTCTTCCTTTCTTCTCATTCCACCCTTTTTTTTTCATACCAGGGATTGAACCCAGGGGTACTTAACCACTAAGTCACATCCCCAGCCCTTTTTATTTTTTTATTTTGAGACAAGTTTTCACTAAGTAACTCAGGACCTCACCAAATTGCTGAGACTGGCCTCAAACTTGTGATCCTCCTGCCTCAGCCTCCTGAGCCATGGGATTAGAGGTGTGGCCACCATGCCCAGCATTTCTTCCACCTTTTTAGCTTCTAACCTAAACTCTTCTTCCTCCCCTCTTCCATCCATCCTGTCTCTCTGGACCATTCATTCTTTTATCCCATTCTTTCTATCTATCTTTCTTCTTCCCTCCCTCCCTTCCCTGAGGTTTTATTGAGATGCCTGGATGTGATCCTCTGTTCTGGGTCCCAGGAAGCCCTCACCTCCTGTGAGCTTGTCCCACTATCTGATAGCTCACACGGGAGGGCGGTTCATAAGAGTCACCTGGAGTTGAAGGGAGACCAGATCTTGGATAGAAGTGTCTATAAAGGGTCCAGCCCCATGGGAATAGGCACCCGGGTAGGATGAAAATTTTGAATTCAAGGTGCCTATAGTTGGGGATAAAATATGGGATACCATGAATTTGCAAGCTAAATTTGGGGGGTTGAAACACAAATTGCCTGGCTTAGATGATACATTTTTGCTCATGTGATAGTTGAGGGCAGGTGACCTTGGTGGGTAGGAAGGTCAACTCCATGTGGCGATACCAGGACTCAAACTTTGGCCACGTCTCACCCTTACAACTCCTAGAGCATCAAAGCTCCTCTGTATGCAGGGAAAAGGGGAAAGAGAGAGGAAGGGACACATCTACTTCTCAACCCCCTTGGCTAGGAAGTCACACGTTGCTTCTCTCGACATTCCACGGGGGAGACCTGAAAGTGGTGGGGTTGAGCTGGGGAGTCCCAGCAGTCGTGTGTAGGCTGAGCCTGGATGCGTTCCATCAAGGTCGGGTCATGGATTGAGGACATCAGGTGGGCTATGCAGCAAGATGGCTGAGTGACAGTGATGGCTGGGTCGATGGAGCTCCCGGGTTCCAGGCTCAACCCACGACCTTTCAGGTCTTCCCCCAGTGCCTGTGGGCAGCTCTTCCCCCCGCCTTGCTCTGGACTCCTGTGACCAGTCCTCCCCAGTGGAATGCTGGAGGACAAGATGTTTATTTCAGCTTATGGTTCTGGAGTCTTGGACATCCAAAATTGGTGGCTGCATCTGGTGAGGCTCTCATGCTGCTTCATGTCATGGTGGAAAGCTGAAGGGCAAGTGGGTGGCCTGCGAAAGAGGCAGAAGAGGAGGTGGCAATTCTTGCTGCTCCGTCACCATCTGTTCTCATGCGACGTTAGGAGAAAATCCCAACATGAGTTTCAGAGGGAACAAGCCATAGTCCTACCATAGCATCACCTCTTTGTGCAATCTTTGGGGTGTTTCTAGGTTGCCTCTTGTATATGACACATAGAAGAATAAAATAGAATGCTTGGGTGGCATATTATTTTATAAAATTAATGAACTTTTAGAGTATTTCAAATGCATAGCAAAATTAAGAGGCGAGTACACAGAGTTCCCACACAACCCGTCACCCTCATTCTGCACCACAGTGTTACATTTGTCACAATGCATAAGCCTACATTGACACGTCATTATCACCTAATGCCTCTGGTCCATATCAAGGTTTCTTCTTGGCAGTGAACATTGGGAGTTTCCCAAACTATATACCTTGTATTTCTTTTTCTTGCCTTATTGCAATAGCTACGACTTCCAGTAAGATATTGAAAGCAGAGAAGAGAGAAGACATCCTTGCCTTTTCCCCTGATCTCAGCTGACAATCTTCAAGTTTCTCACCAATAACTATTCCTAATTTTCTGAGAGTCCTTACGCATGGGTGTTGGAATTTGTCAAATGCTTCGTATGCATCCGTTGATATGGTCACGTTGCTTTCACATTTTAGCATACTTATGTGAAGGATGACAATAATTGATTCTCTAATGATGAACCTGACTTGTTAAAATTCCCTTTCTACAGCATCAGATTCAGTTTGATAATCTTTTGCTGAAGATTTCTCATTGATGTTCGTAAGAGATATTAATGTGTACTTTTGTTTTCTTGTGTTTGGCTGGCCCTGGTATTCGGGTAATGTTGGTTGCATGCAATGATTAGGAAGCTTTGCTTCCGTTTGCATCTTTGGAGTAAATTACAGATAATTCATGGAATTGTTTTTCTTAAGTGTTTCACAGAATTCACCAGTGAACCCAGCTGGGCCTGATGCTTTTAGTCTTAGAAATTATTAATAGTTCAATATTCTAGTAGCTATAAGCTGGTTCAGATGGTCTACTTTGTTCTTGAGTGAGTTTGGGCATGCTAAATCTTTCACAGAAGTGTTCCATTTCACCCAATGTGAGTTTGTGGGTATTAAGTTGTTCATAATATTGTGTGATTACTTTAACGTCCATGGGATCAGGAATAATATTCCCTTTTTAATTTCTGCTATTAGTAATTTGTGTCTTCTCTTTTTCCTGAGCCTGAGGTTCACAGATTTTATTGTTGTTTTCAAGTAACCAGCTATTGTTTTTGTCGATTTCTTTCTATTGATCCTTCTTTTAATTTTATTGATGCGTTAGTTCTCTATTATTTATTTTCTTCTGCTTCCTTTGAATTGAATTCAATATTGCTGTTCCAATTTCCTAAGGTAAAACCTTAGACCGTTGGTTTTAGATCATTCTTCTTTGCTAACATACGCGCATAACTCAGTCAACTCCCCCTGTATCTTTGTGTCCCTCAAATTTTGATAAGTTGTATTTTCATTTTCATCTACTTCAAAATATTTTCAAGTTTCTCTTTGGATGTGTTCTTCGATCCACGTGTTATTTAGAAGTTTGATGATTAATGTCCACGTGTGAAAGGATTTCAGAGCTTTCTGTTTTGATTTCCAGTTTAATTCCACTATAGTCTAAGCACAGGTGTCTTACGACTTTTCTTGAAGTTATTAAGGTGTGTTACGTGTGTGTTAAATTAGCACGGCTACTTCCACTTACTTTTGATGAGTGTTAGCATGGTATATTTATATGTCCCTTTACAAGTGGGCTTCTTAAGGTAAAAGATAATTCAATCGTATTTTTCTTTTATACACTCTATCCCTGTTGCGTGTCTTAAAAGGTATTTTAGACCACTGATGTTTAAGTGAACACTGACGTATCGGATTGACATCTGCCATATTTATTGTAGTTTTCTGTTTCAAGTCCTTTTCCTTTGCTTCTATTTTTATCTTTCTTCCACATCTTTTCTAATTTGGGGGGTTTAGTCAAGCATTTTGTTATTATATTTTCTCTCCTTTCTTAACATATCAATTATATTTCTTTTCATTTCTTTTTCAAAGCCCCTATTTATTTTTTTAAAGAGAGAGCAAGACAGTGAAAGAGAGAGAACATGAGAGAGGGAGAGAGGGAGAGAGAATCAATTTTATTTGGTTTTTCACGTGGCTCTAGCTGCTCCGACACTTTGTTGTGTACGTGGTGCTAGGATTTGAACCCGCATCCTCGCACATGCCTGGCAAGCACTGGAACCACCGAGCCACCGCTCCAGCCTCTTAAAAGGCTTTTTAATGGTTGTTCTGGAGTTGCGACAGTGAGCATTTTCATTACTGTGTCCAAAAGACCCGACATGAACAACACAGAGGAGGACAAGTTCATGTAGTCTCATGGTTTCCGCGGTCTCAGTCCACACGTGGCTGACTCCGTAGCTCTGGGCCCGAGGTGAGGCAGAGCATCACGGCAGAGGGGCGTAGAGGAAGAAATCAGCTCAGCACATGGCAGCCAGAAAACAGAGACAGCTCAGCTCACCAGGAAGACAATGTAAACCCCCAGGCTGCACCCAGAGACCCCCTTCCTCCAGGTGCGCCCTACCTGCCTAGAGCTGCCACCCAGGCAATCTGCAGCCGTAGATAACCCACCGATTGGGTCACAGCTCTCAGATTAGTGCCTTCTAACTCCGAGTGGCTTGCGGCATCCCACACGTGAGCTTTTGGGAGACATCACCTCTCCAACCCACAGCAAGTTGCAGTACACATTTGCCAGTAACCCACTTCTGAATCACCTGGCCCACTTCACAGGTCGCACGGTGACTTACAGCAGCAGGATGTCCCCAGTCCTCCCTCTGTTACTCACTGTTGCCGTCCTTGATTTCACTTGTGCATGAGCAACTAGGTGAGTGCACAGCGGCACCATCAAACACACCAGCATTGTCAACAGGATTCCACCAACCGAATCAATTAAGAGTTAGAAGCACATAGGATTTTTATGTTACCTTCACCTGTTTATTCTGATATTCTTTTCTTTATGCAGATCCGACTTGCTCACATATAATATTTTCCCTTCTCTGTGAAGACCCTTTTTTAACATTTTTTTGTAAGGCATGTCTATTGGCAATAAATTCCCTACATTTTTGTCTAAGAAAAAATCATGATTATTGATTTATTTTTGCAATTATGGGGATCAAACTGCATGCTAAGAAAGGGCTGCATCTCTGAGCCACATCCCCACCCGTTTCCTTCATTGTGGGGGTAAAATTACACGGGGTCCAGAAGTCTCAGTTCAGACGTTGCAGCCCACTGTCCTACTATCTGCATAACCTCTC
>PVKS010035004.1:0-20427 GCA_004027875.1 Aplodontia rufa
AAAAAAATAATTTCCATTTTGTACTCTTACAAATGATATTGTATGGGAAAATGTCATCAATACATATGTCATTTTGCACATATATAAATACATTTGTAAACTCAAAAAAAAAAAGAAAAAAATATCACTCTCTAGTGTAATTCTTATGGGTCAATGAAAAAATAATTTCCCAAACAAAAACCCAAGGAAATGGTAAATGTTTGAAGTGATAGATATGCTAATTGTCTTGATTTGATCATTACACAATGTAATGAGAGAGAGAGAAAGAGAAAGGAAGGGAGGGAGAGAGGGAGGGAGAGAGGCATCACCTTGGTCCCTATACATATGAATAAATATTACATGCTAATAAAAAAACACTGTCTTATTTTCTGTTTGAAAAAGGAATAAATGTCCTTTATATATAGAATTTGAAGCACATAGAACACACACAGAGGAAACAGAATCCCCCAAAATCTCATTTCTTAGAGATAACCTTTGCTAATGTCTTGGTTTATTTTGCTTTGGACTTTTAATTTGCAATGATTTCTTCTTTTTTTAAAAAAACATGGTTACAATGTATGTATAGTTTTACAATCTGTTCCTTTTTTTCCTACTTACTGAACTGTGAACATGTCCCATGTCACAGTTTTCAGTGGCACCCAATATTGGATTATTCAGTTCAAATCAATCTGATAATATTTATTGAAGCTTATTCTAACCATTTGGGATTCACTGGTGCCCAAACAAAAATTCTTGCCCTGGGGAGTTTAACTTCTAGGTACTTTTGGATGAAACACAATTTACACCACCAATGTCTTATAGTTGGAGTTTCAGAGGGTTTAATATTGTAAGTAAATAATGCTGCAGTTGACTCTCTGGATCCTGAAATCTTTTTGCACATTTCTATTTCCTTCAGAGAAATCAGTGGAAGTAAAACCCCTGGATATAAAGATAAGAACTTTTCAAAGCCTACTGCACGTCTTCTTTACTATTAATGCAATTTTTACCATTTGTATATCGTTGTTCACAAGGAGCCTGTGGTATTCTTCCCTATTTTTAAATTGTTTTTTTTCTTTTAAATATTGACTTTGAGAATTTAAAAATATATTCTAGATGTTAGCCTTTTGCTAGCTATGTGGTTTGCAGTTTTTTATCCTAATTTGTAACTTGCCTCTTTATTTTCACAGGGCTTTTGCAGAGCAGAATATTTTATTTTGATTGGGTCCAATTTGTCAATTTCTTCCACTTGATTTTTAAGCCCAAAGGCAGATGACTTAATAATGAGAACAAATGCAGCATTAAAAATATGTCTTTCCTGAGGACCTACTAAGTGACAAAGACGTGTTTAAGGTGGGAGAGAACGTGATGAGAGAATGTACAGTTCTTGCCCCTGTAGAGTTACACTAGTAGTAAAAATATAATTTTACAAGTAATTACATAATTGGTGAAAAATACTGTCATTGTAAAGAGCATAGGTTTCTTTGAGTCTGTGTCAGTCAGCTTTCTGTTACCGTAGCAAATACCTGTAATAATCAGCTTATAAAAAGGAAGATTTATTATGGCTTATAAGTTTGGAGGTTTCAGTCCATGACTGCTTGGCCCTGATGCCTAAGATGAAGAGGAGAAGGGTTCACTATGGTGGAAGCACATGGCAAAGCCATTCACCTGATACTGGGACAAGAAAGAGAGTGTAAGAGGTCCTGTCCTCTGCTTCAAGAACACACCCCCAATGACCTAACTTCCTCCCACTAAGCCCCACCTCTTCAAAGTTCCACCATCTCTCAATAGCACCAACTTTGCAATCAATCCTTTAACATCTGGGCCTTTGGGTGACTTAGAAGATTCAAATTACAGCAGAAAAGACCTGCTTTCCTGGAGCATCATATATGCTGAACGAGAAGAATGAAGAGGTGTTGGCCAGAGAAAGGGGAGTGGGTACAAAGGCCACCTAGTGAGGGGGAAGGACTTGGCAAGATTGAGAGGTGGGAAAGCCAGGGTGGGGCGACATGGGCAGACAGGAGAGGTAGGAGGTATAGATGAAGCAAGAAGGCTCTGGAGGTTTCTTTGGGAGTAGAAGCATTATCCTGAGAGTATTGAGAGTCAACAAAAATTATGTTGGATGAAGGGCCTCATCAACAATTTATTGGACTTTGCAAAGAATAATGACACACTTATACGGAAATCTCAACTCTGCATTAATGTGAATAAAGAAGTTAGATACCTAGATTGCTGGCTGATTTATTTACAGTTTGAGGTCCAGCATACCATTTTCTTAAAAAAAATCATTTCCAAAACTTTACATCTAGGATATGTGAAATGTGCTTAGTTTAAAAAATGGTCTAAATTGAAGGCAAAAACAACATGGCACCACCAGATATGATAAGGTAGGTGATATGAAGGACTGCCAGAGGCCTGGGATATAGGGGCATAGGTGTCAGGAATGGGGCCACTTCTGTCTTTTATTCCCTCATGGTAGTAGGATTTGCACACAGGAGTTTAATGATGGCCTGGGGTGGGGAAGTGGGGTGTGGGAGAGGGTGACTGGGTGGCACTGGGCATGGATGTGGCCCAGAAGCACACATGGTTCTCATCATGTGCCATTCAGATCATTTTTGTTTCTGTGTTTAAGAACTATTTCTTCACACCTTGGACTGAGCAGAATTCTGGAAACACCTCTTCTTTGGGAAATCCCTGTCTGGGATTGTCAGGCTAACAGCAGTCTTTGGGGTGTGGGGACACAAATTGACAAGACAAGAGAGTAAGATAAATAGGGCTTTCTAAGCATCCTGTGTGCTCAGAATTCTTGTTTTTGGTATCCATGGGACACACAGACACTGTAATGATGTTGACACTTAGCTCCAGCCTGGGCCCTGTCCTGTGAGTGGCAGGAAGGTGTGCCTTGGAAAATGGAGGATCACGTTTTAGGGTGTTTCCTGTCCCATCCCCGGGAGCTCCCAGGGCTGTGAGAGGCTCTTCCTGTCTCAGCTCCATAGCACCCTGACACATTTTGGCAGCTCCCTCTCCCCAGTGCGTGTCAGGGTGGAGGAAGGTGGGTGTTGGGAACGTTGAGTGAGCGCCTCCACGGCTGGGCGCCCACCGAGTTGGCTCTTTGTGGGGGTGGAAGGGAATAGGCCAGTTGTAACACCAGCTGTCTGTGCACAAACTGCTTAATTTCAAAATCATGCCACAGACAGAATTAAAAACACCACATTTGAGTTAAAGTGAGAGAAAGGAACAAAGAGAAAAATTTCTGCCACAGAACAGAGTGATAATATGTTAGATGCTCAGAGGGGCCTGGAAGCCCTAGAAGAGGGTCTCTCTCGGCCATGTCCTGGGGGCCCATTGGGCTTTAATGATTAAACAAACAGGTAACCCCTAACCAGCTGCCTGCCTTTATCTGAGAATAATCATTGTCTGTGAGTACATTAGACCTGTCTTCTCCCTTGCTGTTCTGTCATGTGACGTTTGGCAAATTGTTGGCTCAAGGGTGCTGCAAATCTACCTTGATTTTACCTGCTTGGGAGATCTGAGGCGGGAAGGGGAAGAATGCTGAGCCCTCCTCACCCTCCGCTGACTCTAGGACTCAGCCCTGCACGTGGTTCGGATGTTGGGCATGCTGCACTGAGCAGGGTGGCCCGGGCAGTGTTTCCAGATTCCACTTTACTAGTATATGTGTTCTTAAAAGTAGACACAGCTTCAAATGAAATGCAAGACAGTGGCTCTGGGTGATGGTGGCCCCTTTTTCTCTCGCAGCATCTGGAACGTGTCTGAAATACCTACCGGCCAGGGAGACTTTAATCGTCAGGAGGTCTTGGAGAGTTGCCTTTTATCCGCTGGATGGTTTGTGGGATGATGTCTCCTTGTGCAAAATTAATATCCTTCCACTCTGTGTTCTTGCTGACACTTCCCTCTTCTCCTTGAGCAGGTCTCCTCCCCTCTGCCATCCTGACATTCTTTCCGCGGGCATCTGCAGATGTGTGTTCCAGATCTACCTAGGATCGGTTCCTGGGAAGACCAGAGTAAGACCTGGTCCTTGGTGATTTATTCCCACAGCCTCTCCTTCCTCCTCCTGTGGGTGTACCACGAGCATCTTGAAAGAGGAGGTAGTGTCGTATTTATCTACATATCCCCTTGGGCGTAATACAGCACCTGGTACCAAATGGGTACCTGTTGAATGTTGAGTTAGAAAATGATGCTTTCTTCTTTTCTTAACTACTTTGTTTGGCTGCCACGTTGGGCTTAACATCCACTCCTTCGGCAGACCTGTTCTGAGCCATCTCTGCATGCCTGGTACATAACCAAATTTTAAGACCACCAGAAGGAGCCAACTCAACTGCCTCAGTGATTTGCTCTACCTGGGGTGTGTCTTGAGTGCTGTGGTGACACCTTGCCATGCATAGATGTCTGAGAGTGCTGTGACCATCTCAGCCTCTGTGGCCTGTGGGGCAGGAGATATAGGATTCCTGCTCTCACCAAAGAAGTCAGGCTTATGCATTCCAGAGAACCTGGAGGATTCAGTGCACATCCAGATTTATCATTCAGGAAAATGGGTGAGCCAAATGCTCAGATTTTTTTTTTTTTAGGTACTAGGGATTGAGCCCAGGGGTGCTTACCCACTGAGCCTCATCCCCAGCTCCCTCCCTCCCTCTCTCTCTCTCACCACACACACACACACACACACACACACACACACATATTTTAGGAGAGAATCAATTTTGCTTAGTTTTTCATGTGGCTTTCATTGCTCTGACACTTCGTTGTGTACATGGTGCTAGGGTTTGAACCCACATATTCGTGCATGCCAGGCAAGTAATGCAATCGCTGAGACACCCCCTCCAGCTCCCCTTTTTATATTTTATGTTTAGATAGAGTCTTGCTTAGGGCCTGAGTTGCTGAGGCTGAATTTGAACTTGCGATCCTCCTGCCTCAGCCTCCCAAGTAGCTGGGATTAGAGCTGTGTGCCACCGTGACTGGCCCAAATGCTTAGATTTTTAACAAATAGACCTTGGTTATAGTGGGGAATTCATTGATGGGCTAGGTTACTGCTTCTGTCAGGAGAGCTGTTATTCACACAATGATTGAAACACATTTCCAACCTGTTTCTTGGACTGCTCCTTCAGCCAGTGGTGGGTCCTTGGGTTGTGTGTAAAAAGGAACCAATGCAGACCACTAACTCACCCTTGGTTTCCCTTGGCTTTTCCCTTACCCCTGGGAAGGGTGGAAGGCCAGAGGAATATGACATGGGGCATGTGGTGGGGGAAGTGAGCGCATCGTATTCTAGAGTTCGGGGGGTTTTAGCCTGTCCTTGGGTGAGGATCACCCTGAAACAGTGCTCCAGCTCTGGCACCAGGAGCTTTGCTCCTGGCCAGACCTGAGGTCTGATGCCACCCGAGGCCCCTGGATGGGGGATGCATAGGCAATTTTACGCATCTGGCTCCAACTCTGAGCTTCTGTCTTCTCCTCCCAGTGAGCAGCTTCCAGGAATCCTCACCTTCCCCAAGCCACCAAGGGAAGCCCCTCCTTGCCTCATTTGACTCGATTACATGGCTTCTTCCTCTTTGAAACTCAAAACAGAGAAGTACACTGAAGAGGAAAACTTATTTTTTCTCTCTTCACTCTGGAAGCCAGCCTTGATCTGAATGTTCCTATAGCAACATTAATTCTCCCAAGTTGCACCTACTGTATAATAAGTTATATATATAGAAGACCTACTGGGATCCAAATACCCCATATGTGCAAGTGAATGAGTTAATGCTGCCGTGAATTAGCAACGTTCCGTTTCCTGATTTTCATACTTTTAAAGTTACAACCTGTGTTTGTGGGGTGCTCTGGATGCTGGCTTTGGGGCATAGTGGTTGTGGGTGCTGTTCTGGCAGGGACCTGTCTTCAAGGCAGAGTAAAGGGTGTCTCTATAGAATTTTTGCGTCTCGAGATGTAAATAGACTTGGAGACGCCAGGGTCCTTCCTGGTCCCCATGGAACTATTCCTTGAGTTCAGCTCTGGCTGTCTTAGCCTCCACCATTAGCAGGCAGTGAAGCCCAACAGCAGGGACCTTGGAGTGAAAGAAAGAGGACGCAATAAGACTGGCAGGCCCAGGCACTGATGCGGCTTGAGTCCTGTGGCTGGAGGATATTAGGCAATCTTAGGCCAGTTCTTTGTCTCCTCTTCCTGTAGGTTGGTGGGAAAATGTAGATTGTTTGGCTCTTGGAGAAGTTTGGGCCCTTTTTGGGCCACTGGCCTGACATACACATTGGGTTGTTTATATAGCTTCGGTAAGAAAGGATTGAACTAGATGTTAGAAAAGAGAGCTGGTTTACATTTAGAACTGCAATAGGCCAGGCGTGGTGCTCAGAACTTTCTATACAGCGTGTTGTTTTCCTCTTCCCACAGGCCTGTGAAGTTCGGGCCTAGGATTGTCTCCCATTGTACAGAAGAGGAAATCAAGCTTGGATTCGGCATGCAGTAATGCAGGAGCTGGAGTCCAGACGCTCAAGACTGGGTTCCCAGGAACACATGCTCTCCCTTGCTGTCACAGGTGGAGCTGTGTGGCCTGCCAGCCAGGTGGGACCCATGGTCTGGCTCTGCCTCTTTAAGCCCTGCCTTTCTTCTGCACCTGGGGTCTTGGAGCCCACAGCTGGCTTCACTGTGTAGTGAGGCAGGGCCTGAGGACCTCCCCAAGCATACTGAGTAGCAGCTGCCTCTCTGCTCCAGAGCTGGGCGCCTGTCTTCACACTGAGCTGTGGCTGACCATGTGCCACCGGGAAGAAGGTGTGAACTGGCCCTGGGTCACCTCTCCTCTGAGCCACAGTGTGCCGCACTTGTGCAGTAGCATCAGGACCTGCCTCAGGGAACACTGGCAACCTGTGGGTCGGCAGGGCTTTGCCTTTGAATGTGCTCAGTGGAGTGGTGTCCTGAGTATGCCAGGAGTGACCCTGTTTCCCACTGAGCACCTATTCTGAAAGAGGCACCTGGTCAATAGGAGGAAAGGGCGAGAGAGTAAAGTTCAAGAGCAAGCAAGGGACCACCAGTGGAATCAGCCACCAAGCCTGGAGACGGGAGACGGTTCAAGGAAAGGGAGGAGTTTGTGCTTCTTGGGTTCCTGTGGGTGACTCTGCTCCTCAGCTGATTGCAGGCATGCTCGTGTGTGTGTGTGTGTGTGTGTGTGTGTGTGTGTTGTGTGCACACATGTGTCTGTGTGGTTTGCATGCCCACACATGCACTTAAGCGTCTGGACAGGACCCATGCATCCGGTCATCATCCCTACCTCTTGTGGCCTTCAGAAGGCCTTGGGTAGGGTCCTGGGGTTCCAGGCCTGTTCCTGGGCCTCTGGCTAGGACTCCGAACACTGTCAGCCACCAGAGGGCGCTGTTCTTCAGTCTGCAGCCGGTTTAATGCTGGGAACAGAGTTTTAAAACTTCTTAAGAATTGCCTTAAAACCAGAAGATGAAAAGTCCAACTCATTTCTGGCTTTTCCGTCTCTCCTGCATTTAATGAAAGGCCTTTCCTCACTGCCCATAGCCAACATTCGCCCTGAAGAGGTATAAAACTCAATAGACACTCACAGAGATAAAAACCCCTCTAAAAGTTCTTGGTTCTAAACCTTCCTTTATGGTCCCTTATGGGAGTGTTCCTGGAAAACTATTTTGGGAAATGAAATGGACCATTTGTCCCCTTGTAAAGCTGAGCTGAGCCCTGCAGAGGGCTGGGCACTGCAGTGGAGTGACAGGCACAGAGACAGGTGCTCCTGATGGGTGGGCAGTGGTTGGGGCATGATAGGCTGCTCTGGGAGCTCTGGAGCCTGGGCTGACTACCCTGCCCAGGAGGCATGAGCACAGTGAGGTATCCTGGAGTGCCCAACCCGGTGCAGATGCATGGGGATTGTCCCACGTGCCTCCTGCTGAGACTGGACTGAGTGGGATGCACAGGAGGACAAGACAAGACTCAGCCAAAGTGGTCTGCTGGCCTAGCTCAAGGTGGGTAGCAGTGGCTGGAAGCTCTCATGTTCATAGTTTCCCCACCTGTACTAATGAGCTTTTCATTGCTGTGACCCAAATACCTGCCCCGAGAAACTTCAGGGAGGAAAAGTTTATTTGGGCTCAGAGTTTCAGAGGTTTAGTCCATGGTTGGCTGGACCCATCGCTCTGGGCCTGTGATGAAGCAGAGCATCATAGTAGAAGGAAGTGACAGAGGAAAGCTGCTCAGCTCACAACAGGAAGTAGAGAGAGCATGAGGAGCCAGGGACAAAATATATAATCCCCAAGATTGCCTTCAGTGAACCACTTCCTCCAGCCATCCCCAGCTGCCTACAGTTACCACCCAGTAATGCATTCAAATTATTAACCCATCAAATGGATTAATCCACCACTAGATTACAGATCTCATAATCTAACCACTTCACTCCCTGCATTAACACAGGAGCTTGGGGGGACACCTCATATCCAAACCATAATATTGCCTTTCTCAGATCAACCAGGCAGGCTTGCCTTCTAGGGGGGATGGTACAGCTGAACACAGGGAAATGCAAATCAGTTTTTGATCTTTGGGATTCAAAGATGTGTTACTTTACTAGCTCTAGTAATACCAAATACTACCGTCTGGGCAACTTAAACAATAGAACTTAATTTTCTCACAGTTCTGGGGGCTGAAAGTTTGAAATGAAAGTGGTTTCTTCTGAGGCCTCTCTCCTCAGGGTGTAAATGGTCATCTTCTTCCTCTGTCTACCTTGGTCTTCCGTCTATGTGTATGTGTCCTATTCTTTTCTTTTCAAGACACCATTCGTATTAGATTAGGGCTCAACCCAATGATCTCATTTTAACTTAATTATCTCTTTAAGTTCTTTGAGTACCCCTGTATTTAAATACAGTCACATTATGAGGGGTTAGGTGTTATGATTTCAACAAATAAATTTGGGGGGACATAAACAAAAGATTCAGAAGAAATCCAGAATAAGAGAAGAAACTTTCACCCTTCACTCCCTTCATTCTGAGTCCAAAGATTCCGCTGGCAGGAGGAGATGCAAGAGGGGGAGTCAGGGGAAAGTGAGAAGAGTTTAGACAGCCCTTAGGGGTCTGCGATTTTTCTTTCCTTTACCCTCTCTTCCTTCTTATCTCCTTTCCTTCTTCCTTCCTCCCCTTCTTTCAAAGCAGGTGCAGGGAAAGTTCATGGATGAACATGTTAAGCTCTTCCTGGAGCCAGATTCCACCCTCCAGGGCATTGGCCCTTCATCCTGAAGATGCTGCTCTGTGAGGTATTGGTGCTCTACCCAGTCGAGTGTACCTTCCAAGGTAATAGCCCTCCAATTGGCCATCTGTCCTGTTAACCAGGAAGAGAAATGGCAACTTTAATCCACCCATGCATGTCGCCATCTTGGGGAGATTTTCACACCAGTGCCAAGTCCACTTACCTGTTCTCAGAGAGTCTGGCAGGATGGGCAGATATCATCAGGCATGTGGGAGACTGGAGGAGAGGTAGAGTTTCTAGTAGGTGGAAAGACTTGGAGATGAGAACCTTCCTATCCTACCATTAGGCTCCATGAAATGTGCTCTAACAATACTACTAAGATAAGAGAATTTCAACTGTAGGTCCAGTTTCGAGTGAGACGTTCTGGCTGATTCTTAGAAATTGGGTTTCACACATGCCTGAGCAGTGGAGAAGTGGGAGATCTTCTCTGATCTTAATGCTCTTCCCTTGTCCCCTTTTGCTTTTTTCTCTCTTTCCATCCTCCTGCACTTTCCTCCTCCTCCCAAAGTGTAGTGGGCATTCATGAGTTAGTGGCTGCTTCTCTATAGGAGACAGTCATGGCCTTGCTCCCTGCCTGGACCTCCTGACTGTCCAGTGTCTCAGCCCAGCATTCAGAAGCTTAGTTAATAGAACTTAAGAAAAAAAATTACAGATCTTCGATAATAACTTGAATTAATTTTGTTGCAATATATTAGCATAAAATGACATCTAAATGCAATAATGTTTACCGAGTTCTTCCCATGTGCCTTCACATTTTCCTGCATTATTTCATTTCATCCTCATAAACACTCAATAGAGAAGATAGCAATATTCCCGACTACAGATCTTACAAAAGTAGATTTAAACTCCTTTTTATAGCTTTTACACAACTATAAAACCAAGCCACATTTGCAAATTAAACACAAACAAAATTATAAAACCAATACAATTTAAAATAGCAACATTCATTTAATGGAAAGGATGATGCTGTTTTGCTGAAACTAAGCCACAATGTACAACATGAATCTGGACTGATAAATATGGACCAGGTCCTTTCCAGATTGCTGAGATCACATATATTGGGGTGGGGTAGGGCTGACTCAATTCTTCCACCATTTTTCTTCTCTTGGAACCACTATTGGTGACAGGATAGAGATTTCTTCTTTCATTCCCCCTTCGTTTTTTTTTTTTCTAACCTCACTCATTTCCTTGCTAAAGAACCAATAAAGAGAAGATAATTTATCAGTATACCAGCACATGAAATTATACTCTGAGAGCTGTTGAGATTAGCAAGAAAATGTCATTTATATAGTCGGAAGAATCTAAAGTGTCTAAAAATGTGAATATATTTTGAATGATGTGACCCTGCTCTGTCAACCTGGGGCATGGATCCAGGGGGAGAGCATGGATCTAGAGGATGGAAAGAAATGGAAGGAATTGTAGAAGAGAAGAGGGAGAGATATGAGAGGGAGGGGGAAGAGAAAGAGAGAGGGAGAGTGGGCAGGAGAGGGAGAAGAGAGAGATAGGAGGGGGAAGAATGAGGGGGAGAGAGAGACAGGAGAGAGAGAGAAAGAGAAAAGTAGAGGAGAGAGAGATAGGAAAGGGGGAAAGAGAGAGAAAGAGAGAGAAGAGAGAAAGAGAAGAGAGAAAGTTTCAGTTGTCCTCCTGGTGGATTCTGCATTTATGGAAAGTTAACTCAATGGGGAAGTGGGAGAAAATCATGTCTTGACGGTACTAGCTTTCTCCATGCTGAGTTTGGAGCAACTCAGTGCTTACACTTCTGTGAACAGTATTGTTTAGGTCCGTTTGGCTTCCTGTCAGGTGCAGTGCATAAGTCATATCAAATCTGCCCGCTTTAGTTCATGATGGTTGAAGAGAGTACTTTTGCCACCCACATAATGGAAAACACAAACTTGGCATGGAAATTGCATGGTGGAAATCACCTAGGTGATACAGAATTTGTTTATGTTCATTATATTTCTCTAAATATTTTTAAATTTGAGACAGAGTCTTGCTGTGTTGCCCAGGCTGGCCTCCAATTCCTGGGCCCAAGCTGTTCTCCTGACCCAGTCTCCCAAGTAACTGGAACTGCAGTCTTGCACCACTGCACCTGGCTCATTATGTCTTTTAGGTGAATTTTCATGATGTGAAAACGCCCTGAACATTAAACATTTACTGAAAGGAGTGGTGGATCCCTGAGAATACATCTATGGTTTCACTTTGAGAAACTTTAGTGTGCCCAAAGAGATGATGGTAGGGCATAATCATGAAGGAGAACCAGCCCCAAAGGAAGAGGGTGTGGTTTGCTTTCTGTGATGTCACTATCACCTGGGTGACATCAGGGTGGAGAATTTATTTTTCTGGGCCACCAGTTTTCTAGAAAATGGTGTTGTTCCATTTGACTCTGCTGTCTCATTCCTTGGTATTTATCCAAAAGAACTAAAACCAACACACTATAGTGATTCAGCCACATGTTTATAGCAGCACAATTCACAATAGTCAAATTATGGCACCAGCCCAGGTGCCTTCCAAAAGATGACTGGATTAAGAAAATGTGGTGTATGTGCACAATGGAGTTCTACTCAGCATAAAGAAAAATGAAATAGCGGCATTTGCCAGTAAATGGACGGAAATGGACAATATCATGTTAAGTGAAATAAGCCAGACTCAGAAAACCAAGGGTTGAATGTTTTCTTTCACAGATAGAAGCTAGGGCAAAATAAGGGGGGAAAGGTGGGGTGATCAGATATCATAAAGCTGTAGGGGAGATTAATGGAGTAGAAGAAGGAGACTGAGAGGGAGGGAGGAGAGGGGGAAAGGGGGAGGAAAGGTGAAATGAATATGATGAAATCACGCTACGTGCATATATAAATATACCAGTGGGAATTTCACCTTTACATATATGTAGAAATGCCAAAAGAAATAAATAAACAAATGAGCCAAAGGAAGATCAGCAGAGAAAGGAAAATAGGGGGAGGAAGGAATAGAGGGAAAGGAGGGAGAAATGGGGACTGAAATGGAATTAATCAATTCCATGCAGGTATGATTTTATCAAAGTGAACTCAACTATTATGTGTAACTATAATGCTCTAATAAAAAAATGGTGTTGCTCACAAAATATTGGGGTGCAGGGCAAATATGACCACAAGAATACACATAGTGGGATCCTGGTCAGCCAGGATGGGCTGCACAGCTGGAAGGTGCAAGGGATGGTAGGTGTCGGGGGGGATGGCAGGTGCCCAGTGTCTGGGGGCCAAGAATCTGAGTGCTGAGGCTGCTGGCAGAGGGTGGGGGGTTTGACTTCGGCTGAGAAGCCCTCTTTTGATCCTTGATCCAAATGGTGAGGCCACTGAGTGATGGTCCCTGCAGAGGGCCATGCTGGGTCTGTGGCAGGGTTTGGTGGGTACAGGAACACTGGATGCAGCTCTGGGACTCCCAGAGCCCAGCCTTCCTGTAGGACCCTTCCTATGGAAGATGCTGGGGACAGAATTTCCCAACCAAATAAGGGCTGGGATGTGTCTTTAGGGTGAAGTGTGGGAGAAGGCTCTGGAAGCTCAGCTTGGCATGCTTCCCTGGGGACTTCCTTTGGAGGCCCCATGGGCAGGGGTGAGTGGCATTGGTCTCCTCCAGGGTTTGGCCATGGGTGAGAGCTGCTAAGTCAACAATGCCATGCGGGTTGAGAGGGGATACTGGGGGCACATGAGGGATGGTAAATGTGTGTGTGGGGGATGGCAGGCATGATGAGGCTTCAGAGGTGGGTGAAGACCAGGGCCAGGTAAGCCAAGGTGGGAGTCTTGTCCTTGTAGCAGTGGAAGGTACTGTTCCTCCTAATCTGGGCAGAACTTACCCACCCAGGTTCCAGACTGAGAGCCTGCAAGGCTTCCTGTGGCCAGCACTACTTCCTCTTTCTAGAACGCTGATGGGCTCCATTTATAACTCGGACAAAGACCTGTCACCCGCTGGTCCTCCAGCCTCAGAGGATTTATTGTACCTAACATTGTACACGTCCACATGCTGTGTGCATGTATGTGTTTGTCTTATGAATGTGGAGTGGTGATGGAGACTGAGGAACAGAGGTGGGGCAAAGCTCAGAGGAAGGGCCCAGGGACATGTGCTTATGTCAGGTATGTTGTGGAGGTACCTGGGAACCAGGTTAGTCTCTACACCCACCAAGGACTCTGCACACTCCCTCCCCTTCCTGATAGAATCATTTTTTTCCCTGGAGCCCAGATACTATTGGTCTGTCCATCCATCCAGTGAGAGGCTGCAGCACGAGCATCCCCACCCCCGCAGCCATCCCAGTGTCCCCTCTCTGATGGGTGCAGCGAGATCCAGTTCGGTGTCATTATTTTGCCCCTGGAGCTCGTAGGACCCAAGGTTAGCTTGTTGACTCTAGGCCAGGGCAACAAATTTACTGTCATTACTGCTTGGTAATTAACATTCTTGCTGCCTGCTCTGGGAGCAGATGTGCGAAATTTAGGGAATATTCGAATCCGAAATGCAGCAGCACAGAGCTATGAGCGGCATGGTAAGGCTGGGCTGTAATCGACATATTTATTGTCCGAAGCTGACCATTCAAAGAGTGAGCTCCGTTCGCGTCTTCAGACAGACAGCGAATCACTCTCTGTTTTTATTATTTCAATTCCTGTCCTTCATGAGGTTGTGGTGAATTAGCTCGGTGCCATTTTCTAAAATATCAAGCATTTTTATACATTAGGTATAGTGAATGGCAAATACTTGATGTAAAGTCTGCAGTTTTACTCCATAACCAGATTGTAAAATATGAACTGAATTAATCATAACTGCGAAGACTAATGGTACATTTTCTCTTATTTTATCTTTAGTGCCTTTCAGATCATGTTTTAAAACCTTCCACGTCTGGTGTTGGGAACGCAGCCGCGGCTTGGTGGTGGATAGCAAGAGGCAAAGGTCAGACCGGAGGCTGCGCAAATATTGTGCGCTGGATTTATTGTTTTAATTAAGAGCGTGGCAGTTCATCATAAACTGTTTATGGCGTTTCTGCACAGAGCAGCATTTTGAAATCAGCTGTTTTAATGAAAACATAATGTCATATCTGTCAAAGTTCTAAATATTTTGAAAGTGAAATATGGAAACAAGAACTTTAATTCTAGGTTTACCGAGATTAGCTCATTGAATTGCTTTTAAATCCCTTAAGAGGGTCACATCATGGGGACCGCATGGTTTCCTGTAGGTGACTGGAAAAAAAAATTCTAGGAGGTTCTCAAAGCTGGATATTTAATAGTGAAAATACAAGTTGAAGGTTAATGTATCGAAAAACAAAACCATTATGTTTGGCGTTGGGGTTTTGGATTAAAGATGCAATAATGGGTGTGCAGGGGCCTTGGTGCAGAGTTGTTTGGGGAGACCTAATTGTGCTGAGAGGGAGCTGAAAGGCTCTCAGGGCAGGAGAGAAATGGATCCACCCTTGTCCTTTTCCAGTTGTGAAGTCTCAACATCACCGTGTTTGTAACTAATTATTTATAATGACCTCAAAGATGATGGGGTTTCCTGGGCTTTTCAGGCTGAGCAGTTCACAATCCTTATAGTTCTCTCTCATGGTTGCTGGGCATCTGTGTAGACACGTCAGCCATTCCTGGTTACATTTGTTAGGGAGTCGGATAAAATATTTGTCTAATCTGGAAATTGTATTTTTAGCTGTACTCTCATTGGAAACAGAAATTAGGATTGTCGTTGGATGCTGGGCCACCGGAGTTGACGGAACAGGGTAATGTATGTTGTATTCTGTGCTATACTTGGTCAAGTTTCATATATATTGTATTCCACATTATTTTATTAACTTTAATATCTGCACTTCCTATTACCAGACATGCCCCTCATTCAAAGCACAGAGGCACAGTCCTCTAATCAGAAGTGACAGGCCATATACTTTCTCTCAGCCATTACTTGGTAGCCTAGAGCAAAGAACTATGTTTCCTTGAAAATGTTTTGAATTGGGTTATTTTTATTGAAGTATTAAAGTAATTCTTCAGATTTTAGGCTATTATTTAAGTACTTTTGGGAGAATACAATAACCTCCAGATTCTATAGGCTTTGTTATTTTAACAATCTAAGCCACTAAATGCATCTTTTTAATGCTGGTTATATAAGTGTCTTGGAACTCATCTGACCAGGGGAAGCTAAGAGCATTCAGGTAATTATAGAAAATTAGTAGGCTAAATTAGTTTAGGAAAGCACAAAAGAATAATATTAAAACTGCTCACAAAATATGGGCACTGCTTGCCAGATTTCCAGTGACAAATTAGCATTTCTAATTATTTTATCTTTCTGTTTTTGTAATTGGGTTGAAATAGCCAATACCCTGGTTAAGAAAGATGAACTGGACCCTGGCCAACAGAGTCAAGAATGAAGCAGTGATTTCAGGAATAATTCCAGTCCTACTGCCAGGGCGACCGACCATAGTGTTGGTGGAGGCAGCAATGGCCGAGTCTGGACTTGAATTTGAGTGTTGGGCAGGAAAGTCTACTAAGGTGGATGGCTTTGTTTAGGATGTTTCTGGAGGTCACAGTTCAATCTCCAAAGAGGACCTCATGGGCTCATTTCTGGAAATGGCTCCACTTCATCGACAGAAAGCTATAAAGTGGAGACTCTTCGCAGGCATACCCTGCACCAACTTGCCTGTGATGCCTCTGGGGGCACAGTCCTATCATGCTTTGGGTGTCTACTGATGAGTGTGTTAACCAGAAACTTAAGAGAAGTAGAACTTCACTGACACACCCAGCCCTTGGCATATCTTCTTATGGAACTTTTCCCTATTGCCCTCCTGTCCTGCCATCTGCTCAAGGCCACAAGGAATGCAAGTGGCAGAGTTGAGATAGGAATTCAAAATCAAGGCCAGATTTTTTCCACTCAGCCATGCCATTTCTAAGTGAACCAGCAAGAAAGGTTCCATCTCATTCTTTTCCTTTTGCCAAAACTCATTCTAATTTTGTTTGCAATTGCTCATTTCTTGTATGACCAGAAATGGTAAGAAGTCAAGAAACTTTTGGGAAGAATAGTTTGCAATACTTGGCTAACCAAAAAAGAAGAAAATTAGGACTATACCATTGGAAAAAATAGCTTGACCCTGGGGTTCCCTCATGGATCTATTATAATTCACTTCTGAGTATAGGAAAAGGAACAGGATTAACCATGAGCTTGGTATAAAACTAAGTACCTGCTAGGTACTTAGAATGTTAGCTGTAAGGTATCTTAGGATTGAGTTGGAACTCATTAAAAGTAAAATTCTAGCCAGTAGTCTGGGGTATGATCCAGTAGACATACAATAGGGAACTGCATGTTACCAGCAGGGGTATTAAGGCAAATGCACATTTCAAAGGCACTAAATGCAGAAGTGATTCCAAAGCAACCGGCTAGACATGAGATAGACCTAGATGGGTGTCACCGCTTGGTGACTAGAGAGAGATGCTACAGTTCTAGTCATTGAACCAAGGGCAGCCCTGCCCTGTCCCAGCATACTGAAATCTTGGCCAAATAGCCGTGATTATTATTTCCACCAACCCCCATGTTTGCACTAACAATGAGCACTTTCAAATGCATGAAGTCTTAGATCTTTATGGCAACTGTCTGATTGGAATTGATGCCCCCATTTTGCAGATGAGGAAATTGCTTTCTTGCTTACTTAGCTCAAGGACTGCAGAGAACAGTGTAATTGTGGGCAGCGGGTGCAAGCATAATAAGGCATTTAGGAAAAGTGCTTAGGAGGTTCTTTACTGTGCATTCTGCTTGGGGATTGTCTTCGTTTTTTTGTTGGCCATGATGTTATGGACTCTGTTAAATGATCAGGTGGCAGAGGTAATGCTGTTCACTAAACATCCCTTCCGTTCTCCCAAATTTCCTAGCTCCCTTGCAAACAGGAGGGGGTGCCTTATTCTGGTCAAAGGGCTGCTTCCAGGCTAAAGCATAGAGGAGTCACGTATGGCTCCTTCTTGCTTCCTCAGCCTAGGCAATTATGGAAACCTTGTGTTGAGATCCAGAAGCCACAGGATGAATGCAGCCTGATCACTGAGACACATGTGGGAGAGCTGCCCTTGTGAATTTCTCAGACTCTCTGCAGGTTTCACGACAGCAAGAAATTAACATTTGCTCTGTCGAACTACTAAGATTTGGGGTTTGCTTGTTACAGCAGCAGAAGTCTACCTATCCTCACTTATACTCTTCTCTAGGCACTTGTTTGGTCAATTCCTTTATTCTTCCCAGGGTCCAGAAATGGTGACCCTTCTCTACTTTTTCTACCTTTTTCATCTTCTCATCCTTTTTGATTTATCTCAGTGATGACTGACTCTGCATAAAGCCATTTGTGATCTTTGTATTAGAGATTCAGTATAAAAATGAATTGTATTGTTTGTTTAGATGTCACCATTGGCTCCTCCTTGCTGAAATTGACTGTAACAAGTGGTTGGAGTTTCCACCGGAGGGTAATTTATATTTATTTGAGTTGCCACCAACTCCTTATTTAGTTTGCATAAACTACCCAGGACAGGAGAGGAATCTCCCTGGACCTTGTTTATCTTGTAAAAGTGGAGCTTGTTTGGGAGGGTGGATCACTCCTCACATGGCCTTCCCTCCATCCCTTTTAGCGATGAATAATCAGTCATCAGGAGAGGGGATTAAAAAATAGATTTATTGCTATTTCTAAACGTCAGAACTAGAGATGAGTAAACACAACAACAGATGTATAAGAACGTAAGTAGAAACACTATTTTACAATAACATGTACTGAAACACATTTATGTACTGGAAACTATGAAAAATAGCTCTCTTTAAATGATTTAACGTTTGCTCTCTCATATACAGTTGAGTTTCCAGTGGGAGAACAAAGATGCTCATAGCTCTCTTGGCCCTGGTGAATACCCTCTCTCAAAACCTTTTGGAATTCTCCATGAAACAGTTAGAGGTTTAGGAGGAAGAAGAGGCTGCATTCAATAGGCGTGGGTATTGTGCCATCTTCTCATCTCCCCCATGCTTGGGAGGTCTCTCTTTGGGCTCAGGGAACTCCACTCCAGAGAAAGAAGAAAGGCTTCAGAATAATGTCTGTTACTGACCTTCCTTTCTGGAGAGAGAGGGGAGCTCACCTTCACAAGAAGAGTCCTGCAGGTTCTCTGATTGCTCTCCTGGGAGAACCTTGTTCAAGAAGACTCTGGGAATCCCGCTCCTGTAGTGACGGGGCTGCAGAGCATCAGTTGGAGAAGAGCTGATTTCACAGCTTCAGCCCTTTCCAAAGGTCTCATCAGGCAGACTGTGTGTTTGGCTGGATTGATAATATGGACAGGATTCTAATTGAAGGTGCCAGTTTCATAGCTACGTCCAGATGCACTCCCTAATCCTTGAAAGTGGGTGATTTTGGTGGTGTCTTAAAAAATGGATTGGTTGGCAGGGTTTTGCCTTGGAATTTTGAGGACCTGAAAAACTGGGGCAGTCTGAAGCTGGCAGAGGGAACCTCTAGAGTGACACTGTGGTCCAGAGTTTGTGATAGCTCTGCAGTGTCACAGCAGCATAAAAATGAAAGGCCAGCTGCCCAGCCCAGTCTGGTCTTCACACCAGGAGTGGGTATTTGGGTACTTTTCCCTGGAATTGGCCTCCACTGAACGACCTCAGCTGCTGGTGTGTGTGCGCGCACGCACGTGTGTGCGTACATATTTGTACTGGAGATTGAACCCAAGGCCACTTAACCACTGAACCACATCTGCAGCCCTTTTTGTTTTTTATTTTGAGACAGGGCTTCACTAAGTTGCTTAGAGTCTTGCTAAATCACTGAGGTTGTCCTCAAACTTGCATTCCTCCTATCTCAGCCTCCTGAGCTGCTGGAATTACAGGCATGAGCCACTCTGCCCAGCCAGTGTTGTGTCTGAGTGACTGTGTAGTCTTCTTTAATTTGGTCCAACCCAATGATTGGAGAATTTCAAGGAAACAGCATGATTTGGGATGGGAGATAGCAGTAAGGGGTCAGATTTCAGACAGATTGGATGCAAACTAACCTCTTTCACATTCTCTGCCAGACATGGCTTAGGTACTTGAGGGGTGCTTTTTTTTATATAACCCACCCTTGTGCCTTTAGTCAAATTGTTTTTCCTTAGTAATCCAAATGGAACTTGCATGTGTTAACAAAAAAAATCCCCAGAACAATAAGGATGAAATTTTCAGTATTTGTAAGATAGAAGTAGAATGTATTGATTCTAATCTTGCTTTTGCATATATCAAGTGACAGGCACGTGTCTATGTGTGTATGTGGGTGTGTGTGTGGGGGGCATGCACCCACACACGTGTGATGCCTGAGCATAATTGCCCGATTTGGAAATCTGTGACAGAAAAATAAGATCACATAGGTGTGCACTCGTTTTTGCCTATGTTGAGTGTCTGGTTTCGGTATTATTGAACCGGCTCTATCTTTTTCTCTTCTGCAGTAGCACTGAGCAACCTCCATACTAATGCAATATTAAGGACCACATAATTAGCCACCTTAATAAATTTTTTCCAAGATGGATAGGCAATGTTGGGTTTTCTTCAGAAGAAAGCATTCCCCTAATAGTATTCCATGGGAAGCTACGGAGAGAACAATGAACAGAAATATCTGGAAATATATTAAGATATATGTGCATATATTGGACATTAGCACCATACACTAAGCATATTGGGAATATGCTTCAAAATATTTCAAACATTGTTGACCTTTGTTATATAATCCTGGGCTCAGGGAAACATATTTGCATAGACTTAGCAATATATTGTAAATAACTACATAGGACAGTGTGTATTTTTCCTTAAGATGCAGTATTATAAGCAAGACATTAAATTATGCCTATCAGACAAAGCGGCCAGATCTCTACATTTTTTTATAGCACATTCTGTGGGGAAGACATCCCTGCTTCTAAAAAGCACATGCATTAACTGCCTGATTCATGTGGTGACATGTGGCATATCCAAATGCGTTATGGATCTCTCAGGAATAAAAACAACATAGCAAAACCATCACCTTGGGATGTTCATTGAGTGAATATTTTACAGACACACTCCTTTTATATTTATATAATAATTTAGTGTTATGACAATTTTTTTAGCAGAGTTGGCAGTTTTTCTTTTTTATAATGGTATTATATTTGTGAGCCTATTAAGTGCATATGGGATAAACTACAGAAAAAAGTATTTTTCATAATTCCTTAGGGTGCTTGTAGCAAAAAAAAAAAAAAAAGA
>PVKS010035005.1:0-20427 GCA_004027875.1 Aplodontia rufa
TACAAATAACCCAAAACCTTAACACCAAAATGCATTCAAACCCATCAACAAATGGGCTAAAAAACTAAGCTTAAAGTTTCTCAATAGAATAATTACAAAAGGACAGCAAGTATATGAAAAAAATATACAAAATCTCTAGCAATCAGAGAAATGCAAATCAGAACTCCATTAAGATTTCACCTCACTCCAGTCAGAATAGCAAAGATGAAGAACACAAACATCAACAAATGCTTGAGAAGTTGTGGGGAAAAAGGAACACTTGTACATTGTTGATGGGACTGCCTACTGGTACAATCACTCTGGGAAACAGCATGGAGACTCCTCAAAAAATTAGGGATAAAACCACCTTATGACCCAGCTATCCCACTCTTGAATATGTTCCCAGAAGAACTAAAATCAGCATCTTTCAATAACACAGCTTCATCAATTCTTACAGCATCACAATTAAAAATAGCTAGGCTATAGAATCAACCCAGATGACCGTCACTGGATGAATGTATTTAAAAATAAGTCTGTAGTACATACATACAATGGAGTTCTATGCAGCTATCAAAAAGAATGAAATCATGGCCTTTTCTGTTAAAAAGATGGAAATGAAGAAAATTATGCTAAGTGAAATTAGCCAAACTCAGAAAGGTCAGATGTTTTCTCTCATATGTGGAAACTAGAATAAAATACAAGATAGGGTGAAAGATAGTAAAGTTTATATATTAGACTCAGCAAACTGGCAGTAACATAAGATGGGGAGCAAGTCTTGTCATGTAGGATGGTGTAGGGGAGCAGAGAGATGAGGAAGGGAGGAAGATGCGGAGAGATAGGGTGGTTATAAATACTGTATGGTATACTTTAATACCCCAGAGATGCTTAATAATATTCATGCAGGCATTTAAAACTAGAAAATGTATAAAAATCATATATATATATATATATACATTTTAACTGGAGGGATCATTGGAGAGAAGAAATTGGGGATTGGAGAGAGAGTGGGGAGAGAACACAGGATAAGGAAGGGGTCCAAATTATACTGTCACAATATGTGCAGATATGAATGTGTAACAACAAATCCCATCATTGTATAAGAGTATAATGCACCAATAAACAAATAATAAGAATTAACAGATAATCTAAAAAATTTAAATGAATTATTAATAATTTCTCAGAAAAAATATCATTGAAACCAAATGCTTTCCACTAAATTTTGCAAAATGTTTACAGATTTTCCCCAGAAAACTGAGGTAAAGGGAGAACTTCCTAAATCATTCTATGAGGACCATGTTACTGTACTATCAAATTCAGATAACGATATTTTAAGGGAGAAAAAACTATAAACTAACCTGTCTCATGAATATAACTACAAAATTATGAAAACAATAATAGCAAATAGATCCTAAATTTATAAGATAAGCTTTATAGCATGACTAATTGGAAATGATTTAAGGTATACAAGACTAGTTTGATATTTAAAAAAATCAATGCAATTTTTTGTACTTTATGAATACATAAATAAGCAAAGTAAAATCATTTGACAAAGCCAAATATCCATTCATGACTAAAATCTCAGAAAATTATCAATAGGTAGTAAGTTTGTCAATTTGATAATGAATATCTGCAAAGTACTTACAAGTAAAAATTGTACTTAATATTGCAAACTGATACTTCTCTTCAAACGTGGAATGAGCACAATGATCTTCTCTCACCACTGCTATTCAACATTACACTGTAAATCCTTGCTTGGAGTAAAAGCTAAAAAACAAATATAAAGTGCATATATTGGAAAGGAAGAAGGAATGTTGTCTCTATTTACAGATGATGGTCTACGTAGAAAATGCTTCTCAGAAAATTTACAAAATAACAATAGAAGAACCTCTCGGAAGTAATGAGTGCATGTAATAATGTCAAAAGATAGCAAGTTAATAGCCATGTGAATTGCTTTCCTATGTAACTGCAGTGAATAATAATAATTTGAAATTTTAAAAAATACCACTTATAATAATATCAATTTTAAAAGATATATCTTGTTAAAATATTAAAAAAAGAATATATTCTGTATCTCTATGGACATATTGAAAAAGAAAGGCAAATACTGGTAATAATAGGAAAAAGGAATAACTTCTAAAAAAATGGATAATCTGTGTTCATGGATGAGAAAATATCAGTACTCATGTAGATTTAGTAATATTACAGTCAGAAAACTGGCAATTTTTTTTTTGTATCAACAAACTAAAAATGTTTTGGAAAAGAAAAGATCTCTAAAACCCAATATAGTCCTCAAGAAAAAAGGCTACAGAATTCAAAGTACCTTTCTATACAACTACAGTTACCATACAACTGTGCTAATCAGAGCAGAGTCATGTTGGTAAAGATGAGACACATAAAGCGTAGTCTTATGTTACGCTTTGACACATAAAGCATAGTCTTATGCTACGCTTTATGCTTTCTTTTGCTGCTGGAACATTTGGTCATCCATTTGCAGGGGAAAAAAACAATAAAGTAAAACTAACATAGAAACAGACATTATACCATACATAGTCATTAACTCTGAGTGGTTTCATACAGCTGAATGCAAAATTCAAAAATAAAAAAAAAAACTTTAAAAAGTCCCCAGTGGGCAAACTTAAAGAATAGATTATCTAAAATTTATAAGACCTTGGATTTATTGTTAAGTTCCCAAGTAAAACAGTAGCATCACCCATAAAAAAAAGAAAAAAGAAATTTGGCTTTATTAAAAATTCTTCTCTGTGAAAAATTCGCTTGAAAAAATGAAAAGACAAGTTACTGAGTAAGTGGAAGAAAATATTTAGAAATCATATACATGGAAGGCTTTTATTTAAAATATTCAAGAACTCTTAAAATCAGAAGACTTGAACAGATACCTCCAAAAAAGTTATACAGATGGCAAATAAACATAAGAAAGAATGTTCAACAACATTTGCCTTTTGGAGAATTTAAAATTTCAACAACAAAGGCACACTACCACATAACTATTAGAAGTCTATAATGAAAAAAAGATAATGTCAATTACTGGCAAGGATATGGACCATAGGAGCTCTTATTTATTAATCATTGGAATATAAAGTGGTTTAGGCCCTTTGGAAGACAGTTTGACAGCTTCTTGTTCTTATAAAACATAACACTCTTACTTTGCCCTTCACCAATTGCATTTTCAACTTATTTAAAAACTTGTGTCTATACAAAATCCTGCATACAGATGTTTATAGCTGCTTTATTCAAAGTGATAAAAGCTGTAAACAATCACAGCATCTTTTAATAGGTGAATGGATACACAAATTGTGCTATATATGTGGACTATTATTCAGAGATAAAAAGAAATGAGCTATCAAGCTGTAAAAAGACATGAAAGAATCTTAAACACATACTACTAGGTAAAAGCAATGAGCCTGAAAAATCTGTGTCTGTATGATACCAATTACCTGACATTCTGGAAAAGGCAAAAGTATGGAGATGATAAAACAATCACTGGTTGCAAAAGTTCAAGAGTTTGTGAAAAATCTGAATGTGAGGCACAGATGTTTTGGAGCCATACATCTACATTGTGGGTAAGATATATGAATGATGAATAGAAAACATTGAACATTTTCTAAATTAAAAAAATTTGCAACACAAAGAGCAAACTTTAATGTAAAATAATTTTAAAAGGATTTATGTGAGTGGGAATAAAATGCAGAATGTTCTAAAATAATCTAGCTTATTTTTCTGAGAGCAATGAGGTGCTACCTTTGAAATTTTGAAATGAACACAGTATATAAGACTAAAGATCAAAGGTATGTTATACATGCACTGTTGTAGTTTCTCAACATATGAGTATGGGCTAATGGTTATTATTCTACTACATATGCAAATTTGAAGAGCTAAGTAAATAACTGACTAAAATTTCACAGTTCACGTGGAAGGTTACAGACAAGCAAAGGGAAGAGGCAGGAATGACTTGGATGTTAATAGATTAGATTTGGAGAGATCACCATAAATGCATGCTTACTTTATATAATATATGCAGATTGGCCACATGTATAAATGTGTGTGTGTGTGTGTGTGTGAGAGAGAGAGAGAGAGAGAGAGAGAAGATGCACACAGGCTAGCAAATTCATATTTATTCTCTTGCCTAGAAGCAATGACATTGTGGTAGCAGTGAGTACACATAGCATACAAATCTTGTTTTCTATGTTTTGATCAATAAAAGGAAGAAGCAGTGTTCCTACGAGAAAAGGTGGATTCTCAGACTGGATCAGGAAATATGCAAAATCAATGTATCTGGGAATTATTACTGTGTCAGAAATAGAAAGGTGCTCAAAAACAAGACAAAATAAGCAAAAGCCAGTCAAGTATGTTCAAGACTATGAGATCCAACCCAGGAGTTCCCCAAACTCAACTGCATCAATTGAAGTAACACAATACATAAAATAGTATGGGATATTTACCCAAATCATTAAAAGTATACACAAGCCCATACTGGTATAAAAATTTAAGTAAATAACTGAGAGATAGACAAACCCCCCACAAAAGAATTCCAAATAATCGATATAGATATTCTACCTTCAGTGAAAGACCTGTATGCAGTTCAAGGATACAGCATGTTGGGACAGAGTTTTAAAAAGGGCAACTTTTTATTAGAGAAATCTACTACCTTACATCAGCTGATCACATCAACAAGCATAAATCATATCAATAGTGAGCATCCTTACTGTGATGCTATGAGAATATCAATTTACCTCTGGTTTCTTCTTCCAAAAACATATTTTCCCAATCTAAATGATTACTAAATGTAATGCTATTTAATGAATGGGATCCTAAAATCTACATTAAGGAAAAATTTAGAAATTCTGAACAAAAGTATGGATTTTAACTAATAACAAGGAAATAAAGTACCTACATGGGTTCACTAATGGTAACAGGTGCTAATACAAATTAATGTTAGAGAAACTGGGTGTGGCAAATATGGCAACTCTTTACAGTTATTACCTTTACAGTAATCCTTGACTACATTTGCAATTCCAAAATTGTTCTAAAGTAAAATAGTTATTTAAAGACTATACACAAGTGCACATAAAAATAATGCAAAAGAAAAATATCCTGAGTATGACTTAGTAACTGAAGAAAGGTAGAATGACTGGTAGGCGGTACTCAGATTGAATATTGAAGGACACAATGACAGTCAGGGCAGGTTTAATTGTAGACTTCCTCCCTCTTGTTTGCCCCATGAGTAAGAATTATGTACTTTGCATTCTGAATTAGCATTCCTTTTTAAGAACCTCTCATCATACTAAGAGTTTGAGCTGTGGGATGAACATAAGGCACAGATGGATTGACCCATAAGCCAGGAGGCATTTTGCCCAGGAAATTGTCTGTGGAGGAAGCTTTGTGAAGAAGGATAGGGAGAGAGGAGTACCCTAATTGTCTTTCTTTAAGTGCTACATTTACCATTCAGTTCATCTCTAATGCAGATTTAAACTCTTAATTAAATTTATTAGATAAGATGTTTGCTTAGCTGTGCAGGTTGATCCAAAGTTACAAATATGCCTTAGAGCACAGCTTTTGATTTATGGGGAAAAATGTGTCGAAAGCATTATTTGATGGACACAAATTGCAAGATATGATGTATCACCAATACTCTGCACATTTCAGTTTGTAAAATTTAACATCAATGAAGCCAATCATTATTTGGGAGAAAAGAAAAAAAGATTTCAAGTTCTTATTTCTGGATATTATAAATTTGAATATGTTTTAAATTTTTAATAAAACTACAAGAATATCCATTTTGTCTGAATGAGTGAAAATAAAATACAGTGATATTGTTCAAATGAGAATTATAAAGTAATCTAAACTATTACAAAAAACCTGGAATCATTTGCAAACAGGTTATGATCATTTTTTTAAAAAGTGTTCAGAGAGTATCAACATTTTAATATTTTTAAAAGAGAGAAAGACAGTGAGAGAAAGAGAGAGAGAGCCAATCAACCTTAGTTTTTCATGTGGTTTTCATTTCTCCAACACTTAGTGGTGCTGGGGTTTGAACTCTGGTCCTCACCCATGCCAGGCAAGTACTGTATCTGCTGAGCCACTCCTCTAGCTCTGAGTACCGACATTTTAACCCTTGATGAGTTTACTTATTTTTATCACAAATTTAGCCAAAATTTAAGTAACTCCTAGTTTATATAACATGTCACACCCTCAAAATATATATGTATATATATGTGTGTGTGTATCATGTGTATATATATATATATATATATATATCATGTATGTGTGTGTAAATATATATATATAGTACTGGTGATCAGACTTAGAGCCTTATGCATGCCAGTGAAGCACTCTACCACCTCTACTACCAAGCTATAGTCCCAGGTCTGCTTCAGCGTAAGTTTATATAATAACCACTGATTTAGAAAATAATAGGTGAGAATAGTTTGCAAAACCCTGCAGGATATCATTTACCTTCAATATTTGACCCACTGCATCCCTTCATTGTCACTTTAGGTGATCTTGAATCCCTATTCACATTTTTTATGCAAGCAGGAGCTTGTGCAACTTCCCTCTCTTGGTTCATCTTTTCTTTATAAGTTTGGTGGGAGTTGATGGAAGGGTAGTAGCCATCTCATAGATTTGATAAGAGGACTAAATGAAATATTTTATGGAAGGACTTACTACATACAGGGGGCACACAGAGTCCTTCTGTAACAGCAGTCGATGGAGGAGAGAGAATAGGAATTTAAGGAACATAAATTGGGCATCTATTTTGTCCTAAGCAAAATAGAACTTAAATACAAGTATGATACATATTCTATTTTACAAAAGATCACAGCTCAGTGGAGGAGAAAAAAATGCAAACCAGTAATTATAGTAAAGCCTACTAGGTTTTACAGGAGCCTGGATGCAGACGACACATCTATGTATGGGAATACGAAGAGCTAAAGACATTGGAAAACATCATGAATTTCTATGCTATCAAGTAGAAGCCTCAACCTTGGTTCAATTTTAAACCAACTCAGCTGGAGGCAGGAAATCATAAAATCTACCTTAATATGCAAATTACAGTAACAACTTATTTCTGTATCTTTCTTCTTCTAAACCAGTTTAACCGTAATTCACAGTGTTTAAGTGGACTCCTGCCCCTAAAATACTAAGAGATTTTAATTTGTTACACTGATTAGAATTACAAGCATTGTATCCTCCTAATTATTTTTCACTTTTTTGGAATAAACTAGTAAAATTTCAGTTTCTCATCTTGAGAGATGAGAAAATAGAAACTATTTTATGTGTTGTAGAGGCCAAATACATTACCAAATACTTCTGTGTATCTGTGAAACAAACCACATGAGATAAAATAGAAAATGAAACAATTGGAATACAGATACATAAAAAGAATACAGAATCTTATTTAGATTTCTCAGGAAATTAAACATATTCTAATTTTGGATTCTATGATTGCTTATTAATGTTCAGAATTCTTGCTTTTCTGATAAAAATAATAAGTACAAAATATAATAATTTTGGAAAGTAGAAAGGAATATTACATTAAAATTTTTATAAAATATGTTAATGGAATTTTAATGATCTAATTATGGGTAAATTTAAAGGTTTTTTAAATTTTATTGGGAAATAATTATTTTTTTCTATAGCCTCTGTATCATTTTATAGTCTCACCAATACTTAAGTCTACACAATAAAATGTTTTCTTTCATCTGTTGTTTATAGTACCAGATATTTTATTTTATTTCTTGAATGTCATTTCTGAATTCAGTAAAACTCCAGGATTAAGTTCCTAAATAGTGTTTCAAAGTGAGTTTTTGACCAAGGATTGCCTAGGTGATGTGATATTAAACAAATTATAAAGGTATTTTTATATCAAATACTCTATATTTCTGTGTTATTTTATACTCTAATAAACAAAATATATGATTCCATTCCTAATGTACTAGAACAGTCAATAGTCTTAATTTCATCATAAACCATCCTCAAATTCCTAAACATATGGAATTTCCAAAAATAGAGTAGGAATATTTCATATGGTATACAGAAAGAGAAAATATCCAGAGAAAGAAGTATGTATATCCACCCTAAATAAAAGACTTTCAGAAACACTATAATTAATCTAAATTTCAAATGAACTATCACTTCAAGCCATAACACTGTTTTAGCTTCCTAGATCCACTACAGTGAAGCAGTTGAAGAAATAGAATTTAGACATGCTGCACCACTCCCTCTGATTTTAAACAATAAGGTCTCACCCTGTCTTTAAATAACCAATATATCAAAACCAAAGTACTTTGTTCAATAGTGGACAGAATTAGTCAAATGAATGCTTAGAATATTCTCCCGTCAAACAAATTATCAGGCATTTAATTCCTTATTTTTCATTAATTTTATTTTTGTTAATCTCCCTTAAGTGCTACTTCTATTTTTTTCTTGGTAATGAAACATTTAAGTGCAAGAAAATATTAAAAATGCAGTTTACAATTTACACCTACTTGACAAAAATAGGTGTAATACTTTTTCATATTTGCTGCAGACATATTTCAAGCAAGTAATGTAGACATTGCTAAAACATTACTCTGAAATGTTATTGCATTCATTTTGCACAGATAACAACTATACTAAAGTTGACATGTAATTTTCCTAAGAATATTTTATTTATGTTTATGCATTCATAAATAATAGATACTAGCTTTTACACAAAAGATATTTTACTGTACTGGAGAATTTCAATAGCTCATAATATTTGGGAGAATTCAGGAAACGTTAAAAACTATGATACTATAACATCTGTTTCTTATGCAATACAGTTATTTTCCTCCCTTACAGTTCAAGGCAGACTAGCAGGGAGGCTGTGGTCTGTGTACACATTCACATATCTATTGTCATTTCATCTTAAGGATCCACACCCCTCTATGTTGAAAAAAGTTTCTGTTTTCAACTGATAAGAGAAAAGAGAGAGGATTGTTGTTTTCAGGTATAGAATCCATAAAGAACATACTACTTAATGAAGATTATTTATTGCAATCTCTGGGAGATGATATGTTGGTAGAGATGGAGAGTAAGTTGGATATATTTACTAAAGAAGATTCCCCCGAACTTTAATTAAATATAGATTAAAGGAAAAATTTGCACTACATAGAGATTAAGTTATTTTTAGCTATGCTGATGTAGGATCATCAAATCTAAAGTAAACATGTTTTATTAATTTCAAGGGATGAAGATAATATATTATTCAGGGAAGGATATAATATACTGAGGTAAAAAGCAATCATTAAAATATTTGTAGCATATAAAATAAGAGCTTACTTATAATTTTGGTCATGTTAAAGTAGTGTGGTGTATTTCACTACACGCTCATGAAAAAAAATTTAATAATTTAAATTAAAATTTAATAATATATAAAACTTGATAGCATTGGAACAGTTTAAAGACAACCAAAGTAGGCAGGATTCATATGGGTCCATTCCTTAGAGAAGAAATGCACATCCAGGAGTAGCCAAATTCATCCTGAATTTTACCCTTAGGACACTTTTTTTTTCCTTCCTTTCCAAAGTATTAAAAAAATCATAAAAGATGCAAACCATAAAAAGATTACTTTAAATGGATTTCATTGAAACCAAGAACTTTTTGTTATTAAAACTCATCATGAAATCCAAGAGCAGGGACAGCGATAGAAGACATGTTTAATATGTAATTCTGACAATGGTCTTATTCAGAATCTGTTAAGATCTCCTAAACCTTACTGGTGCTGTGAGAGACATAGTTTATGATTTGACTAGGTTATTTCTAATAAAGAAAAAATAAACAGGCATATATATAAAATAATGAGTGTATAAGAGGAATGCTCAGAACTTAATTAGGCATTATGACAGGAAATAATGGACCCTTAAAGACAGTTTACTTGAACTGAAGTTCATACAAAAAACAACAACAAACAAACAAAAAAGATTACAGAGGAAAATTCATTGAAACAGGAAAGCTAGGATTTGGAACGAATAGATACAGAAGAAACAAAAGAGTAATTTATCAATAACAAACACATTATCCTTTGTCTTGTTGTACTTTGGAAGCAATAGATAAAGAAGATAAATGCTTAATTATGTTCCTAAAATCTGGCAATTGATTATTTTATGGTCACTCATATCTCTTTATTTGAAATGATGATCCTTAGTTTGTTTTAATGGCAGTTCGTTATTTCATGTATATAAAAGACAGATGCTAAAATATTGCCAGATTATGATGGTTTACTTTTCCTTGTTTCTTCAAGGAAAATACTAGAATTATTTTCTTAAGTATTTGTGCATGGAGCTATAAGTACAAATTTTCTAAGAATAAGGACAATAGGTTTTTGTATTACCCATCTTAAGAATAGCATTGGTAGATTTTCTAGCCAGAATAAAGTACAATAGATATCTTGTAAATAAATTTGATCATTAAATAAAAAGTAAGGCAGCTTTGAGCTTATAAAATTTATCAAGCTTCAGATGTTGTGCTACACTGTTCACAAGTGGATGGGCAAACAGTACGTCAGATATGTTACTGAGTGCTGTTGAATGATAGCTCAGTTAAGAAAGTAATTCTGTTTATAGGATAAATAAGGAACAAAAATATTGAAAAAACAATGTGAATAGCTATACCCGGAGGAAGCCATTCAAACTCAATTTAGCCATGTATTCCTGAAACACTGTCTATACATTCAATTTTATGACTGAAATCAAGAGAAAATTTTATGTGTAAGCCTAAGAATAAAATCAATACAGTCAACTCTCTGAGTGTTGGAAAATAGAACTGATGAAGCAGTAATAAACTGATCCCCATAGCTCAGTGCTGGGCAAACATGACTGAAGTTGCCCTGAATGAGCCACTTCTCACCCGTAGCAACAAATGGTTCTGCTGAGCCACCTCCACTGACTCTGCTAATGTCCCCCACATACAGTCGTCTTCTGGAACTACCAGTGACCTAAAATGGGCATTTTGAATGAGGCACTTCAGGCTTAAGAAGCAAAAACCAACCGTGGTAAACTTCAGCTTGAATTAGAGGTGTGTTAAGGTAGAACCAAACCTTAGAAAACTTAGGAAAACTTGTACAAAACGGATGAAAACATGCATAAGAAAGAAACTTCCAAGACAGCTATGTGCTATGTTCAGTTAGGAAAGCAGGGAGTACTGGCAGATATGACTCTTGATGGTCTTAGCAGTCACAAAGCAGCTTAAGAAGTCCCTGATTCTCTCAGGGTATCTGGTTTCTTCTCTCAGACCAGATTTTCTTCAGGTGCTATGACGATGGATGACAATCCGAGTTCAACAAAAATGCACGAATACTATAAGCTACGGCATTGTTTATCTACCTCATATGGGTCAGTCCAACATTTGAAACTGTTCTTTAGGGCAGATTCTTACTGGCACTTTTACATTCTTCCTGACATCTCAGCTTGCTTTACTGAGTACTGTGTCTGACTCAAGACAACTGGGTGTTTGTAAACCTGTGTCATGCAGTAATTACCTAATCAAATCAGGTATTTTTGGAAATGAAACTAATATCATTTTAATACACAAGGGCTAAAGAAAGTCAGGTTACTGTTCGGCCAATCATAACTTCTAAACATTTCCCAGGCAAGCTACATACAAAGGTGACATTTGAAGTGTCTTATTTAGAGCTGCACAGTGCCCTGAACCACCAAGTAGTGTTTTCTAGGAAAGGCGATTTGGAAGAAGTAACCTTGATTTCAAAGTTTAGGTGGAACTTCCAATTCTTTTGGATTGTAAATCCTAGGATGTTATCAGCCTCTGATCATTTACATTGTAAGAAAAAGAAACTGTGGTGTATAACTTTCACATTCCAACAGAAAAGTTGATCCATAAAAAGGCTAAGGGAGATTTAAAATACTGAAATATGGAAAACTTTTATGTTTCAGGGCTTTAAGACAAGTTCAACATTGCCACAAGTAAAATTAATTTATAAGAGTGTTCCTTGAGCTCAGTTGGCATATTTAAAAATACATATGCTCCATTTTTCATGATAGCCCTAAGAATCAACAAATTTTGGAGGAAATAACTTGAATGAAGAACTGACAAGGTCACAAACTTGCTCCGAAGCAAATTTAGAATCAGACAAATTTACTCACCTATTACTACCTTCAATGTATTTGAAGGACATAACACATTTCAACCATGACAGAGGCACACTAAGGCAACAATTTCAACTAAGGGTTTGAAGGCATGCTGATACAAAATGGAAATAAAGGGTCATTGGTAAAGCCTGGATAGTTGTTAGGGGTTGGGACATATGCATACATTTTGAAAAGAAGTTAGTAGCAATATATATATATATATTTAAAAATTCAACAATATGAAATATCTACTTAAAAAGGAAATTTGTTCAAGAATAAGGAAAAATAGCTTCTAGAGAAAAACACACAAATACCTTTGAATATGGTTAAGTAAAATTGTCACTTAAGAGAATGGCAAAGAGTAAAACCACAAGAAAATTGTAATTCTGTAATGATGGAGTGGCTATAGGATTATGGATATTTTTTATATTTGCCTGGTGTAACATTATAACTGTTCTGGTGCACAATTTGGAACCAAGGTTATTTGTTTTATGGACTAATCTGACAAGGAAACAAAGGGAAATATCGTTTTATTTTAGTCAGGAAAAATGTTTATATTCCTGTATTCATTATTGCATAAATATCTGAAGACTTTGACAGATTATTCTCTAGTCAAGAGGAAATGCTTCTTTCATTCCTTTAAACCTCGCTCAGTAGTTACATTCTCAATATAACATTTAGTGCTTAAATCTTTCATAACTCAAGTTAATTAGTTATCATCCAAAACATTTGCATTTTCTGTCCTGTTACTTACACATTTACCTCATAGTTCTTCTTTACTAACTGAAATAATTTCCTATTCATTACTAATTTCATTATTCACTTCTTTTTGTTTTTACCCATTTCTGCAACCACAGTGCAAACGCTTCTATCAAATTTTACAGCTAAAGTTAAGTAGAATTTGTTTCTGCTCTTTGCAACTAGGAAAATCAATGGACTATTTTAAACAGGCAATCAAAGATCTGTGTTGCTTGATTTTAAATTGATAATCATTGATATCACAAATAAATAGATCTACTCTTGGGAGAAGAGTTTTAAGTAGCTTGCAAACCTAAATAAATAGTTATAAAAACACTGAAATTCTAGTGGAAAACAAAGAGGTGACACAAATTGAAGAGATCTGCATGGGACTATCATAGCTGGAATAATCTCCATCAACTTTCACTTCCCAGAATCCACAGACATTTGTCTATGTAACTCTAGATGCTGGATTTATCTGTCACATATTTCCAACTGATCTTGAACACATGCCTGACTTCTTCAAGATTAAATATCATGGACAGAACACTGAGTTTTAATTACATGCTATGCACAATCTGTCAGAATATCAAAAAAAGGATTCTTTGCTTTTCTTTTCATTTACTGCACATTCGAATTAAAAACACAATTTTGTTGATCAGCAATTTATTATCCTTATGTTTTCTTTTATGTCTTCTTTTGGAGTAATTAATTTCTATGTTGCAATATGAATTTGGGGAAAACTGATACAAATGTTGTCCTATTATTTTGCTGTTTATGGGTGTGCTGTATGTATCTTAAAGTTAATAGATTATATAGTAAAACATTTAAGAACTTTATACTATGAATGCTTAAAATATAGTATTATATATCCAGGTTGGAGTGGTGGCTCAGTGGTTGGAGTACTTGCCTAGCATGCGGGAGGACCCAGATTCAAACCCCAGCACCACATACACAACTAAGTGTGAGAGCAATGAAAACCACATGAGAAACTAGATAAAGTAGATTCTTTCTTTTTCTTTCTCTCTCTCTCATTGTTCCTCTCTTTAAAAAAATTTATGGATGCACTTCTCACCATAACATAATAATTTACAAATGCTGTAATATATTGTTTTTAAAAAGAGAGAGAGAGACAGTGAGAGAAAAAGAGAGAATTAATTTTAGTTTTTCATTTGACTTTCATTGCTCAGACACTTCGTTGTGGACGTGGTGCTGGGCTTCAAACCCGTATCCTTGTGCATGCAAGACAAGTGACGTAATCACAGAGCCACTGCTCCAGTCCACTTTAATACATTTTTATAATTGTAATACTCAATTGACTTTTAAAAATAATTTAACTGTAAGAAAAATCTTAACTGTATACAGTTATCAATTGTGGGCATATTATTCCAAAATCTATATTTCTATCTTTCTATCAGATATTCAACATCCTGCTTAAAAGAATCTTTGATCTTTTTCCTTTCTTTCTTTCTTTCTTTTTTTTTTTTTGGTAGTGTAGGTTTACTGGTAATGACAACTTTCAGCTTTCTAACCTTGAAAAAATTTTTAGTGTCTTATTCATTTTGGAAAATATTTTTGTGTATTGTGTATGTAATTCAAAGTGTACAGGGTTTTTTTTTTTTATTTTCCTGAACTTTAAAAATGTTGTTTCATGGTCTTATAGGTTCATGATGAGAAATCCTCTGTCATGCAATTTGTTTCCAGTAAACCTACTAAGACATTTTCCTCTGGTTTCTTTTCAGAATAATTTAATTACAACATGATTTGTTGTTTTCTTTATATTTTATGCTCATGAAATTTCATGTTGAAAGTCTAGCATTTATATGATTTTAGGAAAACGTTTTCTCCATAATTTCTTTTTCAAATGTACTTTTCTGTACCCAGCTTTGACTGGAGACTCCAATTTCAGGCATTTTACTATGCTTAAGAACTTTTCATACTCAGTGGAAATCAGTAATTTTTAAAACATTGTTTCCACTCTGTATTGCTTTTATTTAACTTCAACTTTTGTAGGCTTTAACTGACAAATAAAAATTGTGTATAGTTACAGTATATAACATTATATTTTGATTAATGTATACACTGAGAAAAGATTAAATAAAGTGAAATGACTTCATATACTGACATTTGTGGGAAGAATATTTAGGACACAATCTTTTAGGAAAATTGTAAGGTATACAGTATTATCAAATATAATCATCATAACATGTAATAATACATCACCAGATTTTATGCATCCTGTCTGAACTGTCCTATTGTGCAAAGAAAATTGTGTACCCTTTAACCAACATCTCCCCATTCCTAAGTAATTCATTTCAGTGTTATTTTAATTTGGATTATATTCTTAGCTTCTTTTTTGAGTAGTTTGTGGTTAGTATTTAGAAACACTACTACCCTCAAGAAAAAAAAATGTTTAGTGGGGTTTGTAAGGTTTCTGAACATCTTTATTAACAACTGTATGTTTGTGTGTGTGTGTGTGTGTGTGCACGCGTGCACGCTTAATTATAAATGTTCTAGGTGAAGTGAAATATTTTCTTACTCTCTAATGACTAATGATGCTGAGCATTTGTTTATGTGCCTAGTAGTCATTCATATGTCTTCTCTTTTTATTTGTTGTTTTTTTTTTTAAAGAGAGAGGGACGGTGAGAGAGAGAAAGAGAGAACCCATTTTATTCAGTTTTTCACATAGGCTTTGTTGCTCTGACACTTAGTTGTGTACGTGGTGCTGGGGTTTGAACTTGGATCTTGTACCTGCCAAGCAAGCACTATAACCACTGAGCCACTGTTCCTCATATCTTCTTAGATGAAATATTTATTCAAATTTACCCTTTTATAATTGGATTGTCTTTTATTGTTGAAATGTAGATGTTTTTATATATTCATATTAGTACATTATTAAATATAATTTTAGAATATTTTGTCTACTCACTTTCTTTGCAGTATCATTTGAAGCAAAAAGTATGTTTTATATTCTTTTGCTACTCTAACTTTTATTATCATTTCTAAGAATCTAGTATCAAGAAAAGGTCATGAAGATTTACACTCACATTTCCCTTTGGCCTTTGATCCATTTTGATTTGAGTTTTGCATATTATATAATAGCGAATTTTCACTGTTTGGGATCTAGCTCATTTTCACCAGTTTCCACAGGGAAGGTATTGCAATGCTTGCCAAATATTACTTGGCCATAAACATAGTTTATTCTGGATTTCCAATTATATTCCTTGATTCACAGATCTATCTAAAGGCCAGTACCACACTGTCTTGCTGCTAATACAAAGTCAATAGTACTATAGTAAGTTTAAAAAAGTAGGAAGTTTAATTATTCTTGTATATTCTTCTTTTCCAATATTCCTTTTGCTATTTTGAGTAATTGGCCCATCTATATGGATTTTAGAATCAATCTGTTAATATCCAAGGAGAACTCAACTGGGATTCTGATAAAAATGACATTGACTCTGTAGATCAATTTGATAGAATATTTCCACTATAGTAATATTTAGTCTTCAGATCATGAAAATAAACTTATTTTGTTTTTATCTCTGTTCCTTCACATTGGAACAGAGATACAAATTAAAAAATTTATAGCTTTTATTGTATTATTATTTTGTGAATTTATGCGTACATACTTTGTTTCTGGGTGTGATTAAAATGTAATTTTTCCTTAATTTCATTTTCATGTTTTTCATTGCAAATTTATAGAAATGTAGTTGACTTTTGCATATGTATCCTACATCCTGCAACTTTCTTAGAATTTGTTTCTAATCATAAACCGCTTTTGATGTCATCTGTCTACCATTCGGTTTCATGTAATCAGTCATTTCCATGTTCTTAGGGTAGAAATCCTTCTATCACTAATGGAGTGAACAGGAGATGATTAAAGTAACCTACAAATTAATTTTCTACAATTATACAAATGAAAGGTAAATTGAGAGAACAGTAAGTATTTAATTATACCCAGAAATACCTTCTAGCTCCAAGAAAAACTTTAGTATATAAGTCATATTTCCTATATTTTTAACCTTTGATGTATAGAAATTCACCTAAACCCCTTTCCTGCCACGAAAGAGCTAAATAATTAATGGGATAGGGAGCAGCAAAATTTAGTGGCAATAGATAAGTGGAACAGGTATTTGTTCACATGATATTTAAATCCCCTTAATTCATAAACAATTACAAGGAACTAACTCTCATAAGATCTTTAACCTAGGCATCATTTACTTATTTTTAGCAATGCTATGAATAAAACATATTTATTTTTAAATAGTCTCATCAGATATGAGAAAATAGAACTTCATTTTATGTATTCTAAATTCAGAACACTGAGTTCATTAATGGATAATTTAAAGGGAATTGCTTCCAAAGTACTCAAACGCCACATTGTGGATATTAGGAGTTGTTCTATACAGAAAAAATAATAGCAATATCAATACTTACTATAGGCTAAACACCATTTTATAGATTAGCAAATATTTTAAAAATATTCACAAAAACAGGTTGTGTTACCTTATTCTCATTTAAGAGGTGAAGCGATTCTGAAAGATCATTTAAATTGTCAGGCAACATATCAGGCATATAGTAGAGGTAACAGGCACACACAGCAGACAATTATAAAATCTGTGTTCTTAATCATCATATAATAGAAGTTTGATACACTCGGAAAAACATTATTTTTCTAAAAACCCAATGATGTATTAATACATGAGTTCTCTAAAACTTTTTGAAAACAATTCAATCACAGGAATTCAAATTGTGTTATGGTTTTACTTTGTTTTTATCTTTTTCTAGTAAATATCTCTCTGAAAGTTAAAGTTTCCCTCATAGACAATTAATTCAATACTAAATGTATTTTTTCCCTAATGGCTCTAATTAAAAACGAATTAATATCTAAAGGTTGATGCTATGGCAAGTAAATATATTTGCTTTATGTTAAATTATTTGAACCTTGAACTTTTACACATACTCACAAGCATGAATTAAATATATAGAATCTGTGGGCAAACACACAGTTGTAATTATAAAATGTGATGTAAAGTAACACCATTAATAAAACTTCTTAAATCTTTGCCACATAAAAAGTATACAATCTACTTGTGGCCTTTGAAGATAAGTGGATGGCAAAGGAAGAAATCATGTTGAGCGAAGTTGGCCAAACCCAAAGATTCAAGGGTCAAATGTTTTCCTTCATTTGTGGAGGCTAAAGCAAAACCCAGTCTTAGGTGAAAGGTTGTCAGACTCATGTGTTAGACCCAGCAAAGGTGTAGCCACACATGATCTATGGGAACCATAGATATTTGGGGGAAAGAGGGGAGGAAAAAGGTGAGGAGAAGTGGAAAAATAAATGTTCTCTGTGCAACTTAAAAAAGTATAAAATACATTTTTATTTCAGCTATTTTGCTTTTAAATCATTTGTTGTACACAACAAAAATGAAAAGTAACTATAATGACTAAATGATCTTAAAATTTTTAAAAAGTATTTCATTATTAATATTCTTGAAATCATTCCATTTCAGATTCTCAGATCTATGAACTCTTCCATCTCTTTAACATTTCTTTAAATTTCTCTTATGGATTCAGAACCTACATAAAGTTTTCTCATTTAGAAGCTAGGATACTGGAGTGAGTACAGAAGGTCCCAATTCTCAATCAATTACTCATAAAGTGGTACATCCAACGTGGACAGGATTGATTTTGGATTTAACTTTTGAGACTGAATAGTTATATATAAATTCAAATGAGTTATCATTTAATCATCAAATTAACATGTAAACTTATTTATCTTCTAGTTAACAAGACTAGAGAATATGCAATCACAATTTATCTCACGAAGGCATGGTAGCCATTGCAAAAGAGGTTTCAAAACAATTGATGCCAGAACCAAAGAGAAAAATAGGCAGTGTCATTCTCCTCCTACTGTGGGTGACTTGAGGAATCAACAGTCTCATGAGGACGGATTCAAGATGGCAATCTGAAGAGAGACAGCTTCCCCAGTGGCTCCAAGACTGGACGGAAAATCCCCAGTTCATTTACAGTATTCTGAGGTGTGTTTGGGGGATAAGCATCTTGAAACCTCAGTCCTAATTTGCTCAGTGGATTTGAGGAGCAGAGCCTTGGGAGAAATGAGTATTTTTTTTCTCCTGTCCAGGCTGGGACTCTGATTGTGGCCACGCTGGCTTACATTCCACCTGGGAGTTGGGGAGGAGTCTGGCAGCTGGCGAGCACATCTGCTCAGAGAAGCCTCGGATCCTTAACAATGGTGCTATTGCGGGCTTTGTTTACCTTCCAACAGTGCACGGCCGACAGCGAGCGGGCTAGAGAGCAGTGGTGGAACTGAACAAAGTGTGCAGAAAAAAAGGGATTTTATCCATCCTGCCAGAGATGCCGAAGTGCGGCTTTTTTATATTACATTCCACTGGTGGGAGGGCTGTGAGCTACAGCGACCGAGGCTGCGAGTGGCTGCAGAGGGTGGGACTGTGAGCAGCCGTGGCTGCTGCTGTGGAGTTCAACAGATATGGAGACCTACCTCATTGCTGCTCCGATCCAGGCTTTATAAAAACAGAGCGTCAGGTGAGCATATTTGTAGACACCCGACGAGCTCATGCATTGCCGGGGACAAGAGCTGTGCTGGGAAGCAGTCCCCAGGGGAACAGGCTGCTCAGCAGGAAAGCCAGACCGCCATTCAGAGCCCCAGGAGATAGCTCTCTCTAGCTTTTTAGACCAGCCTGCCGCGTTCGACCAGCGAAGCGGCAATAACGACATGCACACGCTTGTTGCTTGCTAAGATCTCTCGCGCGCTCTCTCTTTATTCAGGAAGTTGCACCGCTTATATATCAAAGGTAACCCAATCAGCAGGTTGTTGCTACGAGGAAGAAAACTCTGCTGCCGGCTCCTATTGGTTGTCTCTAGGTGGTCAGATATTGCAAGCATACGAACCAGGAACACCACGAGGTCAGCTGACTTGGTTTGGCCAGCTGCCAGCCGCCATCTTAAAGCTGCCTGCATGGCGTGGGCCCCAGGGTGCCACCCGCCACATCTCCCCCTTTTTGTTTAAGATGAGACCGTGCCTGTCTTAGGTTGCCAGGATAGAGCTACATTCTTACCCGTCATTGGGTGTTGAAGTACAACTTCTTCAATCCCTGTCTTAGGTTGATATGTGCTCTTCCTGGTCTGACCCATCTTTGACTACCGGTCTAGCATGCTCAGCCATACTTCAGGGGAGTGGCCAGCATCGACGGCTAGCAAAGCTTGGAGTAGAATTGCTGTCTGTTTACACTGGTTACCACGTAGCTTGCACATCCATCACACGCCGATGCCAGATATGAGACACAGGGAACCACCAAAAGCCAGGAAGCCAAACCAATTTATTCCCCAAGCAACAACAGATTAGAAATCCTACCATCAGTGATCATAGAAACAGAGGATATAACCGTACAAGCAATAATAAAACAAAAGTTATGAGACAAGTTTTGCATCAAGTTAGTTTAACAGCATTATGTCCGCTTGCAACTGTTCATTAATTTGCTGTTGATTACTTAGGGCAGTAGCAGTTTGTTCAGCCAATTTATTTACCACTGTCCCTGTGGCCACT
>PVKS010035006.1:0-20417 GCA_004027875.1 Aplodontia rufa
GGCTAATCACTCCTGGAGTGTCGATGCTCTGAGATTTAAATTCCTTCATGATGTCAAGGAAATCATTGTAGACCTGAGGCTGATTACCAAACTGCAGCTTCACCTGGTCAAGATAGGACAATGCATCCTCCACCTTGAGCATCTAAAACTGCTGTTGTCCCTGCACTGGTGCAACTGGTGGGGCTGGATGGGCATGACTCTGGACCACCTGGCCTCCGTGGGGCTGGACAGTTGTTGGGTAATGATGGCTGCTATGAACTGCTGCTATGGTGGGCCCGTGACTACCAGAGCTCTGTGGTACAGCAGAAACCTGGTAGCTGGGTGTTACTGAGTACTGAATTCCTGTAGCTGACTGCATGGTCTCTGACAGTGCTTCATATACAGGAGGAGCAGGGGCAAGCACCCAATGCTGGTGAGGAAATGCCTCTGTGCTGCCAGGGATCCGACGTTGTTGGGCTGCATACACCGGTGACTCCTGGTCATCCAAATGTCACTTCATTCTGCACTCATGCTCAGGGATGCACTAAAAACCTTCCGAGCCAGGCGAGGAGTTGGCATTTTTAGCTTTAGTTCATTCTACCTCTGTTTAAAAGTGGAATACAGGATTTCCCCCCTTTATTCTGTGGTGTGAAAGAGTGCATATCACCCTCACTGTAGTCAGGACGTTTGGAAAACCCTGGAGAGCTCAACATGGCAAGATGTCCTGACAAGAAAATAAAACTTTTTTTTTATTTGTTTTTGTGAAGACATTTGTGTTTTTAAAAAGCTGAACTTTGGCTTCTTTTCAAAATTCTCTCACAAGGGCTAATCTCTACTTGGAGTCATTCAATGAGCCACAAGTGTATCATTTATTAAATAACTGATGCTTTGCAATATCCTTTTGAAGGGAATATTCATCTTCTAAAGGGCTTGATGCAGCTCATTCCTAGAAAAGTCACCAGACACTTAGAAATATAGTTGTACATTATTCAACATGTGAGCCTCAAAAGTTGCATTTCTTCCTTTTATTTGACACATTTTCAGGGGTCCAGTCCACGGGTCAGGCACTGAGATACGACTGGAGATACAATGGTGAGCTAAATTGGACCCTGTTTGTCCTCATTGAGTTTACAAAACAACAGTACTTTTCTCAGTTCTCTGAATTCCACCCTGTATCTTGTGAATCATAATTCTTGTGGCAGTGATTCTCAGACTTTCGTGCGTATCAAAACCACAGATTGCTGAGCCTTACTCCTGGAGTTTCTGATTCAGTAGGTTGGGAATGGGGATAGATAATTGGCAATCTTTTTGTTTTGTTTTGTTTTTGTTTTGCAATACTGGGGATTGTTGCAGGACCTCCTGCATGGGAGGCCAGAGCTCTACCACTGTGCTCTATCCCCATAAATATTTTGCATTTCTAACAAATTCCCAGGTATTACTGATGCTGATGCTCTTGGGACCACACTTCGAGAACTGCTCACCTAGGGCATAGAACTCAAGCATCTGCAGGTGATTCTGATGTGTGTCCAGGGCTGACAGCCACCAAAGGAAGCACCATGTGCCCATCACTGTGCTGGCTACAGGTGATACAGAAAATTTCAAAATAAGCAGAAGTCCAGAATCTGCTTCCAAGGAAACTACATTGAGATAGGAGAGTTGAAATACAAAGTTGAAATTCTATAAAGAATCGTAGTGCCTTGCTGAGTGTTATATGGATGCAAAGACTTCAGAAATGTTGTCTCAGTGGGGACCTGAATAGGTGGAGAAATCTGCTGAGCCTTGAAAAGTGATCAGTCTTTGGACACTTCATGACAAAACAGAAAGTTATTCAGGGAAAACTAACCTAGATTCTATTTCTTTCTAATACAGTGTGGGCAAGAAATCCAAGTACTACTAGTATCTGCAATCTTGTCACTGTATTCTCTGATTCTTTAGAGAAACAGATTCAATAAGACTGACAGAGAGATGGCTGTCTACCGTAGTATTTATCCATGGACAAAGTCTTTTTGATCATAAACTTTTGCCCACAGTTCCCGAGTAACACAATCAACATCACAAGCCTCAATTGAAGACAGTTCCCAGAAGTTCAATTCCTTTATTTCACTTAATTCATTTTTCAAAATGCCAACTTAGAATCACTTGCTTTAGAAAGTCCTTTGTTGAAAGGGACTATCTAAACACAGTTACCCCATAATGAATCCAAATCACCCAAGAAAGACAGGTAGCTCCGCCATTCCTGTCCTCTTAATTGCACAAGGCACTTTTTGTTAAGCAGAAGTATGAGTCTTTGAGCACATGTGTTTGTCAACTTTTTTTTTTCACTTTAACATATACCTGATATAATCAACTTATAATGAGAAAAGGTTTACTTTGGCTCAGTTTTGCACATTTCAGTCCATGATTGATTATCCTTGTTGTTTAGGGCCTGTGGTGAGTGCATTCACTTCGTTACAGGGTAGTGAAAGAAAGAGGAAAGGCAGAGTCTCGCTATTCCTTCAGAGGGCAAGCCCCCTATAACCGATCCTGCTAGACCTCAACTCTTAAAGGTTCTACCACTTCCCAACAGCACCAAGTTGAGGACCAAGTCTTTAACACACAGCCTTTGGGGAACAGTTCAGATTCCAAATATAGTATCATACATAAGCACACAGCACCCACACGTACATACCCAGGTATCTGATCTTCAATCTATAAGTTCTTCACATAATTTTTACTTTGAAAACTGTTCAATATTGACCAACTAATACTTTCCCACAAGGATATCTATATCTTTGGGGGTTTCAACAATTATTTATTTTCTTATCGTTCAAGAATGTGGTGCTTGATCCTCCTACAGAGAAATCAGAACAAAACCAAAATGCCTATGTTCACTGATGGTTTACAAAGAATAAGAAAAATTCATGAAAACTTCTGCTGCCAAGTTTTTAAGATGATTCAGAACTACTATGTCTCCAGCATTTGACTTTTTGAAGCTTGACTTTTGGCTGTATTGTAAGACATGCTCAGTCTCAGCTTTGGATTACAGTGCCATCCTTTCCTTCAGTGAGAAAAAAAACCTTCCTCCATAAGACCTAAAAATACTCTTCTGCCTTGGAACACAGCCTTGTTTTCATCATGTCTTCCACACTGGGCCAGCTGCTTGACCTGGGGCAAGCCAAAACCACAAAGAAAAAGAAACAGTTTTGGGGAAGCTGATTCAGATGTGGGCCTCCTTAAAAAGTCCAAGTCACAGAAGAGCAAAAATCTTTCCTCCTTCAACAATGATAATTCTATCCCACCCTAATTCACACTTCTTTTTGTTTTCTTTTTGGGGGGGATTTGGATTAGGTTTTATTGCTTGTTTTGTAGGTGGGGATGATTTTGGCAGGACAAGATAAAAATTATTTTAATTGAGTTTTTATTCCTGCAATAGATATAAAGAAAACAAAAATGAGTTAATTGAAGATGTTTTCCGGTCTTAAAATTTGACTTTAAAAATCTCATCAGTCAATTAAAATAAAAATATCTCAAATAAATGTCAAGACAGATTCAGATTTTATTTTAAACCATTGAGTTATTTTGTAACTGGATGGTTTAGCATTCAAAATTCATGACAGTGCTGTTTGGGGACTTGATATGCTATTCAAGTCAAACTCTTATGTCTAGTATTCAAGACCCTTTGTTGTCACAGAATGTGAATGGGCAGGGCAGTATAGGAAATGGGTGAAAGTCATAGTTATTTCAGTTTCAAGAAGCATTAGCGGAAGGAAGGTCTTGGTGAAGGAAGAGGGTAAAGTATTCGGTGCCCTGACAGAACAATTGAGTGAGAAAGTGACCAAGAGCAGAAGAAAAGTCCAGTTAGAGGAGGCATTTGTGGCCAGTGTGCATCCAAAGGTTGGAAACCAACCTGAGAGTGCAGAACCAAGTGAAAAATAAAGAAACTGGTAGAGCCATGGTAGTCAATGATCTCAGGACAAAGGCAAAAAACAGGTGCTCTGGTCAGCCCTGTGGGATTCTTGAACAGGACATTTGTTTTTAATGTTAGTCATAACAATAGCTTCTGACACATCTCATCCTAATCCATCTCCCTAGGCTTCTCCCTTACACTTACATTAGACTCTGAATGAGATGAGACTGCGTCCTTTTCCTCAGACTCAAACTTTTCTTCCTTTCACCTCTGTTCTTTCTGCTTCCATTCTTGCACCTAGAATTTCTTTTTTTCCTAGATCTCCCTCTGTCAAATCCTATCTATTTCTTCACGGACCATACTAGATGCCACTTCATGAAGCCTTCTCTGATCCTTCAACAGAAGATACCTCATCATTAAAGAAATCTGTATATACTGTCACAATTAGTGTGCCTGATTTTGAAGAGACCAAGAAAACATGGTAGAAAAGAGTTAGTGGGGATTAGCTATTCCATCTCATCTCCTCTAGTGTTGTACATTTAAAAATTTTTGCATTCCAAAATGACTAGTGTATTTATTATCTTGCCTTCCTCACAATATTGGAAGATTGCTAATGTATATCATAATATTCAACCTAAAGTGGTTACAGCAATTCAGGAACAACAGTCTGAGTTTTATCTATTAGTCATTAAAAGCAATGGAGAGTAGAGAAGGAAATCGTTTTGAGTTCTACTCTGATTGGCACACCATTTAACACTATTCTGGATCTTAGTTTTGTCAAGGAAAAACTGAGGAGAGTTTTTCTCCCCTATCTATACCTTAGAGTTGTTAAGAGAAAAAAGTGATTCCCAGAAGATATTTACATCCTATAAAATGCCATGTAAATAGCGGCATTATTGAAATAATGTTCATTTATTTTTTGGCCATTCAACCAACACATATTAATGCCTATTATTTGATAGACAGGAGGACAATAGAGACCATACCACTACTTAACAGCATAATCAAATTAACCCAATAGAAGCTAGTAAGTGAATGCTGAGATCTGTAGAAGGGAACGCATTTTTTCCTACATTTACCATTAAGAAATAACTTCTCAGACTGTAGTGTAGCTTGATGGAAGAGCATTTGCCTAGCATGTATGAAGCCATGGGTTAGATCTCTAGCACTGCTGGAAAAAAAGAAAAGAAAGAAAGAAAGACCTTCTTACCCTTAATTTCACTCTTTTGCTGTTTCTTTTACAAATTTCTAGAATATCCATTTACCTATATTACTCTTAATATAATTAAAAACAAACAAGCATGGGTTTAGTCTTAAGGGAACCAGTTTTTCTTCTCCCACAAAGTGTCAGAAAACTCATTTAGTTACATCCAGATTATGTGCTTTATGCTGGTGGAAACTCTGGATGTGAAGCACCAAGTATGGTCCATCTTCCTGTGTCCTAAGCATTTCATAGGATGGTTTACATGCAAGTCTAAGGATTTTTGTAGGATTTTAATGCAGCATACTTTCAGTAATTTCCTGAATTTTATCCATAAATGCTCATAGATACAAATTTTTTCTCTTCCATACTTATTTCAAATTAGGGCCAAATAATATATTCTTTGAAAACTAAATCTGGAACTACTACAAAGTCATGTCATATATAATAAAACCAAATTATAAATGTTTTTTTGAATGATCCTCACCATCTCTCTCTAAATTTTGAGTACTCCTCTAGGCCTCTTGCTAGCCATTTTTTCCTTTGTAAAGCAAATTTTTAGGAAATTCTAAGACTGGACATTTGGAAGTGCACATTTCTATTGGTGGTATTTTATACATGTGGGTTGCTCATGAAAAGGGACCCAATGTGAATCAGAAAAACAGCACATTTCCTAGAAAACAATATTGACCACCCATTGTTTTCCACACGTGGAATAACAATGGCCATGGGGTATAGTTGATGGAAGAGTGAAAAAATGGCCACTGAAAAACTCACATCTTGGATTCTGACTCCTCTGGGACTTAATCTCTCATCTTTTTAATTCCATGATCACATTTCTTTCAGTTCCATCTGTTCTTTTCTTCCAATTTCTAGATGTGTTCCTGTTTTGATGAATCATGACCTTTTATTTTTTAAAGCAATAATACATGTACCCAGCACAAAAGGTACAAAAAGCTGAAATGTCAGCCTCCTTTCCACCTAGCTATCAAGCATTCAGTTCCCCTCTTCAGACATTACCAGTTAACCGATTTTCCACCACCTTTTCTTGTCCATTTCCTCTACCAACTCCCTAAATCAAGGTCTCGTTTCTTCACAGCTCTATTCAAGTAACAAGGTTATACGAGTCTGTCCCTTTCTGGATCAAACTAATTTTCCTTCATCAGGTGGATTAATGCTTTCCCCAATCCCCGCCCACCAAAAAAAGATGTCTGAGAAGAGTGGGGAAGTGCTGGAGAGTGATTCTGGCCAATTTACATTGTTATATTGTGTACATATGTATGAATATATAACAACAAATCCCACTATTATGTACCACTATAATGTACCAATAAAAATGTGGAAAATATGTCTGGGTAGAATCTGAGCTGGACTTTGATATATATAAGGCAATGACATGAAAGACAGAGGAACATTACATAATGACAGTGGGGAGCTTACCTGAAGCCTAGAATACAATATAATGTTATATAAAATTTTATTAAGTAATTGAAATGGTCAATGGAAAAACGTGTCATGTTGTCGGGATCAGAAAGGAAAATAGTTTCCCTGCAATAGACAGTTCAGAATAAGAACTAACAAAATATGGGGGCAATAGTAATCCCACAATTGTTACTAACAATTGAATGAGTAATGTGTGCCAGGCATTGCCCTAAACTTCCTAAACTTCCAAGCTCTTTTAGAACTTATTCCTCAATAACTCCTAAAAGGTAGCATTTCCTTATTCCTTTTACGCAGCAGGAAACTGAGTTTTGGGAAGAGTTAGTAAATTTCCAAGGAGTTCCAGCTGATGTGTAGTCAAAAGTTAAATCCAGTTCAGTTGCTGGGATCAAGAATAAAGAAAATCTGGAGCATTCTGGAATTTCTAAACTAGAATTTGGAGGTACTTAAAATATGTTAGCACCATTCAAGGTGTTAATGAGGATCAAATAAATTCATTAAATATGGTTCTATCCCTGCAAAGGATTGATTTGCACACAATATTTTTTAAAATTTCCTTTCAAGTTGTTTAGAAGGTGACTTGAGCCTATTTATTAGTTCTTGATTTTTTCACCCTATAACCCTTCTGAAGAAAAGGTCAGTTGCTATTTCCTTTGAATCTCCTTATGAAGCATAGACAAATGCTTGAATTTCCTCTATTCCCGAATTGTCACCAGTCTTAAATGTGATGGATATCTTAGGAGTGAGCAATGAAAAATATAAGTCCCTTGCTCTTTGTATCAGTGGTAAAAATATTGGTGAAATAAATAAAAAGGGAAAATATGTCTTCAACCTGATTGCAGAGTGGGAAAGTAGATTATTCCAACTAACATATCCTTAATCCCCAGTTCTGGGAGAACATTTACCAATCATAAATCATGAGCCAAGTGGCATAGGGAACAATTAAGGTGCATCTCTCAACCATTAGGAATGAGACTTTGCATTTCCTGTTTACATTCAAAAACAATACATTGAACAGCTTCATCCTCTAGACTTCAGTATTCCCTAAAGGAGTTTACAAACTGAGGAAACAGAACATATAACCAAGAGAAGACTTAAAAGTAAAGATTATTTCATAAGCAACATAAAAAGAGGAACATTTCATACAAATCAGGAAAATTCTTGCATGCAGCAGGAATGAATCAAGAGAATATCAAACTATTGGACTGGGATCTGAAAAGGGCTGTTTTGTGGGGGAAAGAGCACCACAGCCCACATCAAAAAGGTTAGAGATGTGCCAACAAATGTTCAATCTCAAAATGGCTTGGGGGAAGAGGCCCCCTGGTATGAAAAGGCTGAACAGGGTTTCACCCAAGAGCAGTTGGGCACATAGGCCAAACTACTCTTTACAGTATATCTTCTTATCACCAAGGAAGGCAAGCATAATGGTGGCATTTAGTATGTGCTAAGTGGAACCAAGCAGGACTTCAGCAGCCAGCTCAGAGTGTGATGCTGCCTGCTGTAGTCAAGAGACCCCTGGAGTTTCTTGGAAGCTGGTGATCCAGGATGCCTGGGGCTGGGCATGAAGCCCAGAGTGCAGCCAGCCAAAGGAAAGGTGCTGGAAGGCTGAGTAGGATGTCCCGGTGAAGGCAGTTCAGGGTGACAGCTCCAAATCTTGGACTTTGAATATTTCAGACACTTCCATGTATCTGTGATAGATATGCCCTTTGACCAACTTAGCAACCAGAGGACTCTTTTAGCACATGGATTTTTTGAAGATTAGGTCTTCATCTTCTTTTAAAATACTTAATACGAAAGAGTTCAAATAAATGGGTTAAAATTCTATTACCCTAGAAAATTCAACATTATATTTTGTCAACAAAGGAAAATGAAGAGCTAGAGAATTTTCAAAACATAATTTCAACAATTATAAACAAATTGCTTTTACATCTTTATCACCTTCTTGGGCAAGATTGCCACGCTAATTATCAGTAATTTTCAAGAATGCAGATGTCTTTATTATTAAAAGCATTTTGAACTGGAAATACGTGTCACATTTCAAGTATAAAAACAGATATAAACAAGTTTTGTCTGTGGAATCTAGCTCAAGTTTCTTCCTAAAAGTTTCAAAAAGGTATTATTTGGAAGTTTAAGACATTCTGTATTTAACATTTTCCTTAATGTCATGAACATTATACTTATTGTTTTACATTACATAAAGAAAATTAAGGAATTGTAAAGGAGTAATCTCACTAAACCACTTATATACATGTGTGTGTAGACACACACACACACATATGCATATCTAAATATCTTCCATGTTCCTTTAGAATGCTATACTAATATTTTTGCTATTTTCTGTTGTGCCATGACATAAAAACACTGGATGTACTCGCTCCAAAATCATCTTCTACCTTTCTTATTATAGGCACATCAAATTAGGAAGGGGTCAGGAAATGATGTGCTGCATGGAGACAAGAAACTGGGCAAAAGCAATTATGAAAAAACTTTTTTTTTTTTAACAAGAGCCAGGAAATTCCCAGAACTGTAATAATACTGGGGTGGGGGGAGAGAGAGAGGGTACATTCTCTTTTTAAATTGTTGAAGGACATAACAATTTTACAGGGTTGGAAAGAAAGGATTAACAGGTGAAAATTTAAGCCTCATAAAATTAAAATAAATGCTGGTATTTTATTTATATCATTTAATATGTGAAATATGCAAAAGTGATGCAAGGTAATTCCTAATGGTATCCCCAGCAAGGCCAAAAAAAAAAAAAAGCTATGAGAGAAGCCAGGTAAGCTGGCTGCTCAGCCACTGCCTTTATCCACGAGACTGAATCTTCCTTTCAGATCATCTTCTCAAATTATCCATAGGAGATTTATCCACATACTCAATAAGAAAAATATTTCTAATTATATCCAACCATTCTTAATATGAATGAGAATTATGCAGGGACACCAGATTGCCAAGAGGTTTTTTGCCAAACAATTCCTTTTGACTTAAGAAAGAAGAGGCAGCTGCATTGTTTCCATAACTATCCATATAAAAGAACCCTCGGAATGAGGCTGACTCGTCCTGCTTTAAAAAGCTCCAAGGTAAGCGGGAGCAGGACGGGTCTTTCAAGAGGGACACTGGCCACATCCCCTCGGCTGCAGCTGCGGTTCTGGTACTGCTGCCTTGCTACTTGGCCTTCTGCAGCTATGAATTCTGTTGCTTTCTGCTTATAATAGCAAGTAACACTACAAATAGGGCCACTGTCTTTGATTAATTAATTTTTCCCCTTTTCTTTTACAGAACTGCCTTGCATCCAGATTACATCTTCTCACTTGCTAACAAGGTAAGACTTGCACTAACCAGTCCTCGGAGGTAAATGTGCAAGTCTCTGGGATAGGTTTATGTCACTTAGTAACCTTTGAGAAAGTGCTTGCCTCAGTAAATACCTTCCAACAGCAGTAAGGGTATGGAGAGAGGGAGAAAGGGAGGATTTTAACACTCCAATTTGTGACTCAAGTATTAGTGAGGAGATATTTGAGTAAGAGAATAATTTTCAATGGAATATTATTTTGTCTCTGAAGGAAAAAAAAAAGCACTCAGATTCCCTTGCTAAAATGCTCAGATTTGGTAAAAATGTATCCTGCTATTAGCATACATTCAGTAATGAGGATGCCCAAAAAATAAGAAAGGCAGTATCTAGGATGATGCTCCCTTTAAACTTTAAGCTTTTGTCAAGAGTCACTTCGTGAAATGCTAAATGCTTTATAAAATGAAAATACTATGGAATTTTAATGTTCTACAATAAGGGCATTAATCAGCCCTACTACTACACACTACATTTCTAAAGAGGGAGACTGGGACAGCAGATTAAAATGATTTCAAGTAATTTGATCATGTAATGACTGCAGTGGCATTCTTTGCCAAACCAAGCATTCTACTGATGCCACTGGCAACCTGCAGACAGCAAGACTGAAGCAACCGAGTCCTGCATTCTTTAGAAGGAAATTTGGAATGGTACAGGGAGTGATGCAATCTAGAAGAATGAGGAGAAGGTTGGCATTTTATCTTAACTAGCTTAACTGGGGTAAACTGATTGACTTGATTTACTACACAAAGAAATTTTATTAGAGTGACTCTACTATAAGTACTCCACTAAAAACAAAGGTAAACAAAATTGTAGTCCCCACAAAGCTACTTTGAGCAAATCTGGCTAAACATCTACAGGAGGAAACAAAGTTCTACTTTACATGCAAGACACAGCATTTTGTGACATTACAGTAAATGCCATTTTAAATGTAAATGGTCGCTTAAACTATTTCTAATCACTACTTGGCCAGTCATCATTTTAACTTGTTTTTTCAAAGTATCTTCATTGTATCTCGTGGATTGTGAATTTAGAAAGGCATATATTATAATTCCTAAAGATAGAGACACTGAGGTTCAACAAGATCATGTGACTTACCCAAGGTCAGGAGCAACATCACATTTGTTTTAGTAACTATCATTGGTGTATAATAGACCTGTCTAGTGGAATTTCCAACTGGGCCCATGAAATACAACCAATATAAAGATCTACTGATATACCCAGAACTAAAAACTCTATGGTGTGAAATGTTTTCTCCCCTTTAGGACCTCTGAAATCAGCAGCCATGAGTTCAGACTCGGAAATGGCTGTGTTTGGGGAGGCTGCTCCTTACCTCCGAAAGTCTGAAAAGGAGCGCATTGAGGCCCAGAACAGGCCCTTTGATGCCAAGACATCTGTCTTTGTGGCGGAGCCCAAGGAATCCTTTGTCAAAGGAACTATTCAGAGTAGAGAAGCTGGGAAAGTGACAGTGAAAACTGAGGCGGGAGCGGTGAGTAGAGATCCCGGAGCCTGCCGTATTTCATTGAATTGAGGAAAGGGTGTTGATCACTCAATTGATGTTAATGGTTATCCGTCTTGTTTACCAGACCTTGACAGTGAAGGATGATCAGATTTACCCAATGAACCCTCCCAAATATGACAAGATTGAGGACATGGCCATGATGACCCACCTGCACGAGCCCGCTGTGCTGTACAACCTCAAAGAGCGCTATGCAGCCTGGATGATCTATGTGAGTGTCCCTTACCAGGGGTCATTACTGTCATCACCACATACCCTACCAGCCTTTGCCTTCCACTTCAGCATAAATGGTATGACCCATTTCACTGTCACCAGTATCATAACCAGTTAAATGCTCATTACTATTGTAATGAACTGTGTAATGAATTATATGCTCCTGTAAGGCACAGTGCAAGCGCCAGCACATCTTCTCATTCAAAGCTAGGGAAGGCCATTATCCTTATTCTAGATTGGCCACAATATCTTGATCAAATATTTGAGAAGTTACTGTTTATATTTCAACTACCTGCCCACATGTTCTCCATTCTCCTCTCCCCATTCCTGTTGCAGAATCATCCCAAAGGAGAGAAAAGATAAACATTTTTTATCATGTACAAATAATTTTCAGGGACCAAATTCCACTTATTTTCACTCTATCTAAATAACAATAATTTGTATCTATGTTCTCTGGTCCCTTCTATTTGAAATACCACCTCTTCTGTGAAACCTTTCCAACTTCCCCAGGCAGAGTTGGGTGTTGTGTCCTATTGTTTCTGTCCCTGCAATCACATTGACCTGCATCATTCATTGCCTCACTGTTTCCTATATTGACTAGCAATTCCTCAGGGGCACAATCTCATTTATGTTTTATTCTTACTGCCTCGAAGGGACCTGGCATATAATTCACATTCAATAAATATTTTGAACTGAATATATTACGTTGCATTCCTATTTTTGCATAGATTAGCTAGTGCTGATAGTTAGCTGAGCAACACCTATACAGGTTATCTGGTGTTTATGGTCAACATCCATTTTAATTGGTTGTTCTGTTTTGGAACACCTGTCAAATGTTTTCAAAATCCCTCTGTTGCATTCATAATGTATTTACATCATTTTTTCTGTATCTTTATGATTTAAAATAGTTCACAAATATTTGCCCAGTGCTGTCATATACTGTCATGTTTACCTTCTTAAAGTTAAAAAAATGTTTTATGCTATCTTTTTTTTTTTTAAAGAGAGAGGGCCAGTGAGAGAGGTGAGACAGAGAAAGAGAGGAACAACTTTATTTAGTTTTTCACATAGCCTTAGTTGCTCTAACACTTAGTTGTGAACGTGGTGCTGGGGTTTGAACCCGGGTCCTCATGCTTGCTAGGTAAGTGCCGAAACTGCTGAGCCAGCACTCCAGCCCATTATGCTATCTTAAGATTTACCATAATTCGGGGCTGGAGCGGTGGCTCAGCAGTCATGGCACTTGCCTGGCATGCGTGAGTACACAGGTTCAAACCCCTGCACCCACGTACACAACTAAGTGTCAGAGCAACAAAAACCATGTGAAAAACTCAATAAAAATTGATTCTGTCTGTCTCTCTCTCTCTCTCACTGTCCTCTCTTTAAAAAAAAAGATTTACCATAGTTCACCTAATCATTCTCTTATTGTTTAAAACTTAGCTTATATCCAAATTTATGTTCTTATAAATTTAAATTATCTTAATTCTGCAAAAAGAAGTATATGCCTCTTTCTTTGAAAGAGTACAAAGTTCCCATAGTATCCATTAAAAAAACAACAAGAAACAAAACAAAACATAAAAGCCGTGGTTTTGGAGCTCTGCCGTGTGAAAAAGCACCGTGACAAGTTCTAGGGAGAGCAATAAGAACTATGAATTATGGTCCCTTCCCTGGAGGATGTTGCCACCGCACTGCTGAATGCAACTAGTTTTCATGCTGACACCTTGAAGAGATGTAGAACATTCACTTAAAGCCCTCTTTTTTGCGAAAACCCAATTAATTAAGGAACTGCACAAATAATAGAAAAGGCCTTTGGGTAGTAATTTTTTCTTTCTTTGCAAAGACCTACTCAGGACTCTTCTGCGTCACCGTCAACCCCTACAAGTGGCTGCCAGTGTACAACCCCGAGGTGGTAGGTGCCTACAGAGGCAAAAAGCGCCAGGAGGCCCCGCCCCACATCTTCTCCATCTCTGATAACGCCTATCAGTTCATGCTGACTGGTGAGTTGGTTGGATGCTCTGTGCGTGCATAGTATTTCCAGACCAGAACCATAGGACAGAAAAAATCTCTAACCAATTTCAACATACTTCAAAATGGTCCCCATGAGTTGAGGCAGACGTATTTGTGAGATATTATATAATGGCTAATGATCTCTTAAATGTTTAAAAGTCAACCGGGATTGGCCATGGTTAGATAATTTACTTTTGAATGACCCGGAAACTCAAATAAGTTTGACCAAAATTACAAACATCTCTATGTGTACATATTCGTACACATGCACACTCACAGATACACAATCATACACACAAACTGATCTCTACCTACCATGAGCCAAAAACAGGAGAGTAACCTTGCCTCCGGGATTTTCTTCTCAATATCATAAATTGTGACCAATGAACATAAATCAAACATTGCACAAATGCTGTTTTTGTTTGCCCAGAGCCAATCAGAACCGGTTTCAGGTTTTAAGGCATAAATAGTATTAAGATAATCATGCTATGATCTGTTTCCTACAATACTGTCTCAACTAGACTTATTTTAAGTACTCAGGACACCTAGGGAAAGAGCTTAGAGAATTCCTTGTTAAAGTAAAACATCAAAACAAACTTTGATCTTCCCCTAAAAAGTATGACTAAACCCATGAGTACTTTCACAGCTACTTCCTTTACTATACTTCCTACTCCTCGCACACTAAAAATATCTCCAATTTTTCATTACTTCTTTCACCCACAATAAATATGTCATTAACTTAAATTGTCAACAAAACCAAACTTAAAAGTCAAGTCCTCTTTTGCTATTTATGTAATGGTAGAATATTAAAAGAAAAAAAAGTCTAGTGCTTCAGGAAAACAGAGCTATGTGATCATCAACTATACTCTGGCTTTCAAACATTTTCTTTCATCACAAAAGCTCTTTTCAAATGAAATATTTCTTAGAAAACTTGAACATGAAACAGATAAAAGTGGTGGTGTTCATTTTAAATGGGTGTATGTGTGTAAAAGTGGGGGAGAGAGTAAGAAAGAAGGGTACCAGAAAGATGGCAGACCTAGGACTTACTAAGCCCAAAGGATCACAAAACCCAGGCTTAAAAATGCTAAGTTCATTGCACTTCACTTGCCATGTGAAAATGTATGAGAAAACAGTATTAAATGTCTACCTTTTCTCTTTTGTAGACCGGGAGAATCAGTCGATCCTGATCACGTAAGTAGATTTCATACTTTCCTTCCAAGGCTGTAATAGCCACTAGCTTAGCTTTGGGAACACTTTTTTTTTTTTTTTTTTTAAAGAGAGAGAGAGAAAGATTGACTTTTTTCGTCTCATTTTTATTTTCTTGACAGTTGTGTGTGTGGTGCTGGGGTCTGATCCCAGGTCCTCACATATGCCAGGCAAGTCCTGTAACCGCTGAGCTACCATTGCTCAGCCTTTCGTTTTGTTTTGGTTTGACAGTGGAGAATCTGGTGCAGGGAAGACTGTGAACACCAAGCGTGTCATCCAGTACTTTGCAACAATTGCAGTTACTGGGGACAAGAAGAAGGAAGAAGCAACCTCTGGTAAAATGCAGGTGTGTCTGATTGCTGTGGTCAAGATCCAGGGTCTGTTAGGGCTTTTGTGTTAGAAATTCTGAGCCCCAGGTACAAGGACTGCTTTCTCCTTTGCAGGGAACTCTGGAAGATCAAATCATCAGTGCCAACCCCCTACTGGAGGCCTTTGGCAATGCCAAGACTGTGAGGAATGACAACTCCTCTCGCTTTGTAAGTCTCTTGGACGCTATGATTGGCTCTGTCCACTGGTCAAAATTTATGAGACATTTGTAAATACATTCTCTGAATCTTTTACTCTCATTTTATTACACTGTTTTTCTTCTGAACATGGATCAAAAGTTGTCATAAAGGATATGTGACTTTTCCTGAGTTCTTTAAGTCATTGTCTATTATTATTCACACTTTTAAAATTTTTATTTATTTTCATTTGATGATAATTGCATACATTTATGAGGCAAAAGTGACGTTTAATATATTTACATATTACAGAATAATGAAATAAAACTAACATCACTTCACATATATATCATATTCACAATTTTTTTTTTAAAGAGAGAAGGACAGTGAAAGAGAGAGGGAGAGAGAGAATCCATTTTTATTGAGTTTTTCACATGGCTTTTGTTGCTCTGACACTTAGTTGCGTACGTGGGTGCTGGGGTTTGAACCTGTGTACTCATGCATGCTGGGTAAGCACCGTAACTGCTGAGCCACCACTCCAGCCCTATATTCACAAATTCTTAAATAAAAGATAGGATTCTTTACTTACAAAATAGAAGATCTTTTTTAATTTTTAGTTCCTGATGCAGATAGTCTTTGGACTGATCTAGTATAAAAGTTTTATCTCAAGTGTTTTTGATTTTGTGAAGATATTATATTATTGAAAACTAAGGGAGTAATATTAGATTTCCTTTCAAGGGTAAATTCATCAGAATCCACTTTGGAACTACAGGAAAACTGGCTTCTGCTGATATTGAAACATGTAAGTGTTCAAATAGCCTTGAAAATAATGTCTGTTCCTTATGACCTATAAGATTAACCAAAACTCAAATTAGCATGTCACAGGAATTTTATATTTTCCCCATGTATTGTTTGCTTTCTTCCAGATCTGTTAGAGAAGTCTAGAGTTACCTTCCAGCTTAAGGCTGAAAGAAGTTATCATATTTTTTATCAGATCACATCAAATAAGAAGCCAGAATTAATTGGTAAAAAATATCAATTCTTTTTCAAAATTCCTATAACAGTACTGATTAATTTGTGTCTGAATTTTGTTCAGCTTTATGTATTTTATTTTATATTATTCTTTGTGGTTTTAGGAATTGAACCCAGGGCATTCTACCACTGAGCTACATCTCCAGCCTTTTTTTTTTTTTTTTGAGACAGAATCTTGTTAAGTTACCCAGGCTGACCTCCAGCTTGCAATCCTTTTGCCTCAATATCCTGTGTAGCTATAATTACAGGCATGCACCACCCAAACCAGCTTATTATTTAATTTTTAAAATAACTGTAGGATGGCAGTGTAGCTGCATAGTACAGTGCTTACCTGGTACGTGTAAGGCCCTGGGTTAGATCCCCGGCATGGCAAAAACCAACCAACCAAACAAAAACAAACTTTTAAGTTTGGTAAAATGTATACTAAACTATAAAAACTCATAAGAAAGCAGAAGGAATCTGAAATAACACCTTCAAGTTATATCACTATAAATACTTAAATAACACACATTTTTACATAACTGAAATGAAAGTTATATGCCCTTTTCTCATTTTACACTGAGTATATCATGGTTTTCTCCATATCAATAAACACAGCTTCACATTTATACTTTTAATTGCTGCATAGTGTTCCATTGTAGAAATAAGCATAATTAACTTAATCATATCCCTTCCTTTTAATGATATTTAGCTTGTTTTCAAGTCTGAATTTTAAATAGTCAACACTGTAATTACTATCCTTATAGATATACTTTTCCCATATGCAACTATTTTGTTGGATTATAGTGTTGTTTAAAAATAGGGAATAATAGGAGGCACCACGACAACAACTTGAAGGTGAGGTAGTGCTAAATATCCTTTAAGTGCTCCTTCATTGCCCATCAAGCATCTTTAAACTAAGCATCACATAGTGATCTTAGAATTTGTCTAGAAATCTCTTGCTCTGATGAGAGAATATGTTTATCTTTGCTCTTTTCTATGTACTTAGAAATGCTTCTGATTACCACAAACCCATATGATTACCCATTTGTCAGTCAAGGGGAAATCAGTGTGGCCAGCATTGACGATCAGGAAGAGCTGATGGCCACAGATGTAAGTAGAATACATAAAAACTGAAAATACTATGTTGGGTCAGAGAAATATTTAGTCTCCAATAGAAATAGCAAAGAAAGATTAAAATACTAGGCACATATGTGTACCTCCTGGAGCCAATGAAAATATTAAGATGTGCCCTATAACATTTTATTTTATCTCAATAGTCTAAAGAATTATAACTTTGGAATTTACCCAAACCATTTTTTATATCTTTTTGCAATAGATCCAAACCACCTTACAAAATAACAAGGGTCTTAAGTTTATTATCCTTGTTCCCTCTCCTAAGTTTACTTTTTGAATCTTTAGATGACCCATCTAAAATTAGACTGTTTTGTGCTAGTTTTTGGTTGAAAAGACTTTTCTAACCCAATATAAGGAATCATTTGTCCCCATTAGTACTGGTAGTGTCCTAAGTTTGACCAATAAGTCAGGAGTGGGAATGTGAACTATAAATATCAAGTGTGTGGAATGTAACCTAACAATTATATTATTGATTATTTGACAGAGTGCCATTGATATTTTGGGCTTTACCAATGAAGAAAAGGTATCTATTTATAAGCTCACTGGGGCTGTGATGCACTATGGGAACATGAAATTCAAGCAAAAGCAAAGGGAAGAGCAAGCTGAGCCAGATGGCACTGAAGGTAACTGAGTTGATATCATGTTTATTTGAAAATCACATTGTTAACTTGTTCCCTGTGAGTTTTCCTAGAGAAGACAAATTCACTTTTAAGAACTTTTGAAGTATACCTAAATAATATACTGTGTGAAGCATGGGTATTAATAGATGCTTTCCATCATTTCTAAAGTTCTTTAGGGCAAATTACCCATAACCAGCATCTTTAACTTAGTGAAAAAAATGGGCAAGAATATTCAAAAAGTTACACATAAATATTACACAAAATACACGTAGATTTAAAAAATTTAAGGAAGTGGGCATCTTTTGGCCACAACAAAATTGTTGTACTTTTTTTTTCCTTTTAGTCGCTGACAAGGCAGCCTATCTCCAGGGTTTGAACTCAGCTGACCTGCTCAAAGCCCTCTGCTACCCCAGGGTCAAGGTTGGCAATGAGTATGTTACCAAAGGCCAGACCGTAGAGCAGGTAGGTGCATAATTCAAATTTACCACATGAATAAAAACTTTTTATAGTCCTTATGTAACTCTAAGAGCTCCATCTTTGTCTTTGAAGGTGATCAATGCAGTGGGTGCTCTGGCCAAAGCTGTATATGAGAAAATGTTCTTGTGGATGGTGACCCGCATCAACCAGCAACTGGATACAAAGCAACCCAGACAATACTTCATTGGGGTCTTGGACATTGCTGGCTTTGAGATTTTTGATGTGAGTTGGCAACTGCTTGGCAAAGAGATTTTATAGTAGGACAATGGAAATATTAACAGGAAAGAATTTGTGAATATTATGGCTTTTTTTTGTAACTGTCAATTATATTAAACTTTCAAAGAGATGGATTTGGCATTTACTAATCATTTATTACATTTATTTATAAGAAGCAATACAGTTAATGAGCACCCAACCATGTGATTCAAAGGGAGTTATGAATTAGCTTGATGTTGCGGAAGGAGGAAGGCTCTAAAAATTGCACAAAGCACTATGAAGTTACCATGAAAATGGTAAATTTACGTAGACCTTAGTAATATATAGTATGCTCCGAAAACATGGTGGATAAATGATTTAGAAACACTTACAGAGATAAAATCTGAGAAAAAACAGTTTAGAGTCACCATTAATTAGTAAAATTAGCTTTTAATGCTCATTAATGTTATGGCATGAAATAAGAATTCATATTTGATTATGAGATACATTCTTTCTGCTTAATGCTTTTAATAAGTTTATCTTCTTCCTAATTATTAATGTGAAACTTGGACATTACAGAAAATATAAAAAAGCAAGGAAAAAGATTTCACATAATTGTACTTGATATCTAATTAATGTTAACATTTTGGTGTAGTTTTTACAATGTAAGTGTGTTATTCTGTATGTAATTTTTGGTGTCATGATTATTTTTTCATTTCATATTGAATAGAGATGGCAATTATTATTCACTTGAAATGCTGACCGTAGTGAATTCCTTACAATGTAGATTTCTAGTCAATTTCTCGTGGGTTGCTATTTGGCTCATAAGTCCACAGAAAGCTACAAGCCCTCTGGAAGATGTAGAAGGTAATAGGAATAAAGATAAGATGACTAAGGAGAAACTCAGGAAAACACTTGAGTGAACATAAGCGAATTCAGGGGAAAGGAGTTAATATTGATAGGATTTTCTATAAAATGGCAGAAGAGAAGCAGCAGACTCCATGTGTCCTCAAACCTTGCATACTTTTTACTTTTAATTTCAAAAGAATCTCTTTGGTCCAGTGATTTTCATATCTATCATCTACAGACTATTGGACACACAGTTTTAAATTTAAAAGTCCTGTATTTTTTAAAATGCTCAATTTGCTTACTTGAGAGTTTTATTTATTTAGTTCAACAGCCTGGAGCAGCTGTGCATCAACTTCACCAATGAGAAACTGCAACAGTTTTTCAACCACCACATGTTCGTGCTGGAGCAGGAAGAGTACAAGAAGGAAGGCATCGAGTGGACCTTCATTGACTTCGGGATGGATCTGGCTGCCTGCATTGAGCTCATCGAGAAGGTATCGTCTCCTGTCCACTCGGTCCCTTCTAGCCACACATTCGGCTTTTCACGTTTACCCAGATGCCTTTTGCCCTGTCTTAAAACCAGCCTATGGGCATCTTCTCCATCCTGGAAGAGGAGTGCATGTTCCCCAAGGCAACAGACACCTCCTTCAAGAACAAGTTATACGACCAGCACCTGGGCAAGTCCAGCAATTTTCAGAAGCCCAAGGTGGTCAAAGGCAAGGCCGAGGCCCACTTCTCACTGATCCACTATGCAGGCACTGTGGACTACAGTGTCTCAGGCTGGCTGGAGAAGAACAAGGACCCCCTGAATGAGACTGTGGTTGGGCTGTACCAGAAGTC
>PVKS010035007.1:0-20225 GCA_004027875.1 Aplodontia rufa
TTTCCATTCTACTTCTGCGTGTTCACACACTGATATAGTTATCATTGCTTGTGATAGTGCCTTTTTGAGTGCACAGATCTCATTTTGCAGTTTTTCAATTTTTTCCCATGTAGTAGACACTCTGAGCAGTGACATTTTGTAAGTTCTACTCCTCTTTGAAATGAATGATCTGAATTCTTGATATCTAACAGCCTAACAGAAACTGTATCTGGGAGAAGACAAAATAGAAATAAAATATGGGAATGATTTTCACATGTGAAGGACTATTTATTTTCACATGCATTATTCAGACACTGAAGAAATGTATACTGTGAGCTTACAACATATAACCCGTTATACCAGGTTCTGCAGATAAAAGATGTGAGATTAGACACCCACTGTACTTTAAATTCTAGTGGAGAAGACACGCAAGTGAAAGGACCAATATAAATTCATATGATGATGAAAGGAAGCAGTTTTGCAATCACATAAGGGAATCTGATCTACAGGAAGTCTTCCCTGAGGAACATGAGGCTAAGTTGAGAAATGAAGAGTGAGTAGGAAGCATGTGTAGCATGTGGAAGAACATTCTTTCCAACACACATCATGTGCTGAAAATCAACCTCAATATTTTTCTCTAAGATGGAGTAATAGGTACTCCTTAATGTTCCTACCGTATACAATAAAAACCCAAACAGACAAAATTCACTCAACACTTTTCAGTCTTGGACTTCAGGCAATAAGGACAACAGTCCCAGAAAGACTTGAAACGAATGAAGTAACTCTGCCACATGTGCCAGCTTCATGCTGTGGGATGGCTTCCAGGTTATGAGTCAAGCAAGAAAAACCGAGGCAGAGCATATCAGACTCCGTGAGGTGAGGACTTGAAACTGAATATAAAAATGAAGGCAGAGTGATCATCAATCTTAACATGGGAGATGACAGAGCAGTACTGGGAGAGATCCCTGAAGATCTGCAGAGGGCCACCTTTGAAGAGTTAATAGAATCATGAACAACATCTCTGTTCCAGGAAAGGACCTGAGACCTTGATGGAAAGCATACAAACAGAAAGCCCTTGAAGTAACAAGTAGAAAACTGCCTAGTGCTCACATAGTGTCAGGAAGAATCTTTCCCCATCCACCAGGTTGAACACCTCATAATTCACAGGGCCTTGGATAAGGTCGTCAAAAAATCTTGCCCAGAAGTGGAGATTCTGACCATGTTGATCACTAAGAACTCATAAAATCAAGTCTAGGAAGGAACAAGATGTTTGTAAGTAAGCTAATGAATTCCAAAACCATTCCAAAGAAGATGCAAGAAAGATATATTCTTTTATGTTACATGATTAGGGAGGCAAGCAAATAGAAAAGAAAGGACATGGGGTGCAGCACTTTAAACAAAGGTTGACCCTTGGAAAATACAGGTTTCAATTGTGAAGGTTGTCAGACACACAGAATTATTTCTCTAATTATGAGATTGCAGACTATCTGAAAAGCAATGACAGAAAAACTACGTATGATAGTTACGCTGAAATGATAAGAAGTGGTAATAAGAAATAACAATTAGTTAATTCATAAGGCATATTTAAATGGCATACTTTATCATCTGCTATTATTCAATATAATACAAAACCTTAAAACTTATCAAAACTGGCACACACAGAATGTTCCTGGAACTACTTGAAATCAGGGAAAATGTAAATATCTGTAATGATGATGCATTACATAACTGTACTATTCTAATAATTTCATAGCTCCCTCCTGTTAATACTGTCAGGAACTTGTATCTTATGGATTCATACTTAAAAGACTACATGATTTCAGTCATCTGCATGGAAACTGTTCACCTACCTAGAAAGTGTGATTCATCACAATTCTGTATATCCCCCCATGTAACTTATTGACACACATCATATATGTTAATTGGCTCTTTAAGTTATTGATAAATCTTTGCCCAACACCAGGTATTAGAACCTAAGATTTTGGAGAGTCTGCAAAAAGGGGTTTAGGACTCCTAACCTGAGCACTGTTCAAGTGTCAAATTATACAAAGTATTATATTCTATGTCACCATGCTTAATAAAATGTTAGATTGTTAGCGTATGCAGTGGTGGCACAGCAGTAAAGGTGATTGCCCAGCATGCATGAGTATATACGCCACATACACAGCTATGTGTTGGATCAAAGAAAGACACATGAACTGAAAAAACATTGATTCTCTATGTCTCTGTCTCTCTCTCACTGTCCCCTTCTCTTTACAAAATGTTAGGTTGTTAGTTACACAACTATTTACAGTCTATAAGTAATATCTTTTAATGTAATAAAATTTGGTTCAAAAGATGGAGAAGATACACCACATTACTACTTGACAGAAGACAGCTAATAAGAAAGGATTCTATAAATGCCATAGCACATACACACTACTACCATTAAACAAGGTCATTTCACAGACATAAAAAGATTCATTAACCAAGATGTCATAAAATTTTGAATGTATATGGACCCAGCACGGATTCCAAATATATGAGCCCAATATTTATAGAAGTGTGGAACAGAGGCAGGCAAATTTCACTTATATCTTCTCACATGCCTATGCCTTTTTCTCAACAAATGATAGAAAAATTAGGCAGTTGATCAGTAAATGTGCAGCAGATTTGAAAGACACCACCCTTCTAACAAAAACAAATTATGTACTAACACAGTGACCTTTATCAAAATCAAAAGTGCAGGTCAAAAAGATGAGAGTCCCACAACGTATGCTCCCTGATCACATCATTAATAAGTTGAAAACAACAATTATCTCAGAAAAATTATCTCTGAAAAAAATCATATATTTGGAAGTGAATTAGCACCAATGTAAGAAAATCAGTGTGGTCTAGGACCTGTGAAACCACGAGTCCCTAAAAACTTTTTCTTTCTAAAACTTTTCCTACCGTGCTGCTTAGTCACAGCAACAGAAAAGCTGAAAATCTGACTAAAACATCTTCTCAGTCATTTTAAACACACAATTTCAAAAATAGCACAAACAAAAATTTAGAACTCATGGTGTTGACAATTCTCTACCACTTAGTGGTGACTTAAAAAAAATCCTTGTTCATCATTAATGGTTTTCCTACTGAGTGAAATTTTTCACAAATTTTCAGTTATGTTTGAAATAGTTTTACACAAATTGTTGACAAACATATTTTCTACTAAAAAGACAAAGTGTGCTTTATGAAATTCTCAAAGATTTTTGATAAAGATGTATTTCTGTCCATGACCCTAATTAAGGACACCCATTCTCCTGAAAAATTAAAATACAACTGAGTCACAAAGTTAACATTCACCACAGTGAATTTAGCATGGGGGTTTCTAGTTGTGGTTGAGTTCACTCACATGACTGAAATATTCCTTGAACAAACCCACAATCTGAATTTAAGAAAGGAAGCACTTTGGTAAAACAGATAGAATCTGTTTCTTCAAATAACACATACATCAAAGAAGAGCCACCACTCCTGATCCAACATCATACAGAGAGAAATCTATCAAAATTACTTCATCCATGCTATCAAAAGCAGGTAGGCACTCCATTCATTCTCCAAGAAGTTAACAGGAAATTGCATATTTCCTTTTTCTTCAAATCCATCTCTTCAGGGAAATGGCTCTAATATATTTTTTCAGATTAACAGTGACTCTAGTCTTTTTTTTTATTTCTCATGCTCGTGGGGACACTACTACATCCTTTTTTCCTCTCTCCATACTTTATTTTTTAAAGAAAGAGAAGACAGCAAGAGAGAGAGAGAGAGAGAAAGGGAGAGAAGCAACTTTCAGTTAGCTTTTCATGTGAAATTCATTATTAAGACACTTCACTCTGTACGTGGTGCAGGGGTTTGAACTTGGGTGCTCACGCAATGCATGCCAGGCAAGCACCCGTAATTGCCAAGTCTCCACTTCAGCCCATCTCTCTCCACATTTTTTTTGGAGGGAGGTTTCATCTTATTTATTTGTCCTCTCTTCACATTTTTGAGTGAGATAACATATCTTCACTCAGTGAAGTGTGAAGAGATGTCTCCTAAAATCTCAGTCAGAATGTAAGATGAAAAGCAAATTTGAGGTATGAACATTCAAAGAGAGAAAATTGATCAGAGTACTCACAGGTATGTCACACAATGAGCAAATTAATTTTTCCAACTCATGGATTTACCAAAAAACACAAGAACTGATTTTGGGGGAAGAACATCCAAATAGACTTCAAATTGCTGAATCAGCTGGGTTTGGTGTATCTTGCCTAGATATTCAAGTAATTTCAAGAAAGGACAGGATCGCCACACAATTTGCTATCAATACTTTGGAAGGAATGTCATCAGTGGAGTACATTCCTGGAATTGGCAGGGCCATGGTGGAATACCCAGGCATCAAAACCCTAAAACAATATTAGGAATATAATAAAGCAATCATGAAGGAATGATCATCTCACTTTAAAAATAATCAATGCAATTGAATTGCTATATTTCTCCCTGGAATGACTCCCAGCACTGACACATACACCCAGTGCCAGGTCACTTTGGAGAACTGTTATTAGTTACTGCAGGATTCCATAAGAAGTCCATATGCTAAAGTTTCTAATCATCCCTAAACCAGCAACATAGGCTCACCTTTGGTTGGTAGGCAGCAATCCAATTATTTCCATTTGAATTGCATTGACCATTTCCTCAGGATTCCCTCCCAAATCCCCTAGCTAACATGTTTGGTGTTTGCCCTTTCCCTTCCCCTTTAGCACGAAGCAACCTCTTGAGATCTGCTCTTCACTCTTTCCATTATGACGTTTTCCTTTGGATAACTGTCATGGCTGTTCCTCTCACCATGTAGAGATGCCACTTACAAAAATATCATCTGCATCTCCATCTTTCATTCCATTAGGAATTCCAAGGGACATGCATAGAATGAAACCAAGATTTATGCTTTCTAAGGATCCGGTGTTGCCCTGCATTTTTGATCCAAGAGCTGTGTATTCCTATGTCCTTAGTAGATATCATTTCCTTCTCTACAAACAATGTGGTCTGTGGGCATGGATCACTGGAAACTCCTTACAATGTAAGGGAGAATTGGAGGCAAAGGCCTCCTGAGGAGGAATGTGCACTTTATATATGGACCCCCGACACAGGATGAACAACAGTTGGAGATGTAAGGTGTAGGCTTTCCACTTTCTCATTTCTCATGCTGAACTTTACAATAGCTGTGTATGCCACTCAATGATGGGCCCCAAAATGAACTTTTAGAGGAATTGATAAACTTTAGGAAGCACATTTTGGAAAGCACTGTTTTTGCTGATCCCTGCAGGAATATTCATTCACTTTCCACTTCTTCACTTGCCCTTTCTGCTCTTTTTGTCCATGGTAGCAGAATATATTTCCATGTCATTAAATATAAACATGCATCATCACTTATGGGAAAAAAAGTTAGGTCAGGGCCTTCATGTCTTCAGATCTCAATTCCCTGCCAACAAGGCCTAAGACAGAATGGGAGGAATCATTCCATTCTTCTCCTCATTGAAATTGAACTTGAAACAGAAAAATTCTCCCCACAATTTTCAAAGACTGCCCATTCTCCTTCTAAAGTGGGATGTGAATTATCTTTCCTCTGCCCTCTACAACTACTCCTTCTTGCTTACATTACTTCCTGTAATCTCTGCCTTCCAATTTTTCCTTCCCTGTGTTCCAACCCTCTTCCTCATTGCCACTCGTCCTGCCATGCATGTGTGTATCAGCCTGGAACACATATGTCTCATCCACTGTTGAACCCTACAATTTCACCTGTGGCTGATGCCTGAAAGTTCATTGTCCTTAGTCAATTTCTCTCTTTCCCCACACCGGATCCTTTATTCATACCTATGATATGTTGAACAATTAGAAAATGGGAATGCTCCTGTCCTAAATCAGTATTCTCTCCACATAGTTCGGTTGAGTATATTTCTTACCTCCCACGCGTCCACGTTCTTTCTTCTGTGCTCCTTCATGGGAATCAGCAGGGAAACAGGTCACACCCATCTCTGAATAACCCACACGGAAAATCTGGTAAATTGAATGCGAATAATCAGATGACTAAGATTTCACATGACACTTTAGATGCCAACCAAGAATGTTACTTAGAAATCATGGCAATTATAATTAAAAGACATGCACATAAACACCAATGAAGCATATAACCAATGCTTCCCAGAACAATCTCAACTCTCCTCTTCATAGCTCCCCTGATGTGGAACAACCTGAGATGAGTTCCTCACACAAGGAGTCTCACAACACTTAAAAACAGATATGGATGAATGCATTCATCATCACATGTAAGAATGTGAGACTTAATTGAAAATGTTTCAAGAAAGGCAATGGGGATGACACACCATTGCACAGTTTAAACATTACAGCAACAAATTCTAGTGTTAGAAAATGATCCTTGTGATGATAGTGTCTGAAAAACGTCACAATGAGCACAAGGGAAACAGTCTTCCACTTGCTCTAATTCACTGTTCAACGACATCCAAATTATTTCTAAAAGATGTTGCTGAGATGAATTCCACTTTTGGAAAACTGTGCTTTACAAATACCCAGGAAGAAATATGTGTCTCTCTATTATATTGACACAAGAGCACTCACAATTGGGGTGAGGTATGGACAGAGTTCCACTGTGGAAAGAAGTGAAATGTTTTTTGACTAATTCCCTTCTATCCCTTACCTATGGAATATGGTGAAATTCTACCCTGTCCATTTCACTCGATGCACTGTAGAAATCATTTCAAATAAGCATTATGACAACAGTGCATAATTGTTTCATCTTGTGGTTAGAATTAAAGGAGTGGTTATTTTCTCCTCTTTAGGAGAAAATGCAGTGAAAAGATGCAATATTGAACGTATGTTTGTGTATGAGAGACTGAGATTGAAAGACTACCCAGCGCACAACCCAAGGAGAACATTGCCTTCTACATGGGAGCTCATGTGAAAGTGGAATGTGAAATCGCTGCACAAGAATTCAAAATATCACCTTCAGAAAACAGAGAGCAGGACTAAACCAAGAAATACAGCAATCACATTTTCAAAATTCCCCAATAACTATATCAAAAGAAATCCTCTAACATCTGAAAAATGGAAGAGTACACAGGTTTTGTAATATAGATTAACTTCCTGCATAGAAAGAAATATCTTGGGAAGTTTTTATATATACCTTTACACTGAAGGTCCAATTCTGGAAGCGTTGAAAGTTTGTAGCAACAAGTGGGAATTTTGGTTTGCGACTATTATCTGCCAGGAAAATGGCAGTCGTGTCAAGCAGAAGAGAAGGATGAATCTTGGCATGAACAACTAGTGATGTGAAGCTTCATTATTCTGCTTTGTGAATGAATTTCCTTTACAATGAATGGTTTCATTGGCTATTGCTACTCATTGGGTTCACGAATTCAACTGGTAATATTTAATTCACAAATGGAATCTTAGGTTCTTCATCATTAATAGAGGTAACCCAAAGTAATCACCAATATTATTGAGGACAACGTACATCAATTACTAGAAGAATGTACACACGTTCCTGCCATGATTTCTCATGAACTTTTCTGATTCTTAATCACTTAATTTCTTTCAGGATTATGTATGCAGTAATAAAATTTGTATTCCACAAATTTTCCAACATCTCTTGTATGCAGGCTCTTTCAACTCACATCAGAAAAAAAAAAAAAAAACAGTGGGAAAGCCCAAGTTTTAATTGGCATGTTTACATACCCGTGGCCCTCTACTTTTGGTGCTACTCAGGCTCTCTTCCTCTTCCCCCAAAGTCGTGTCAAAATCCAGGTCTGACAAAAAATGGATAGAATTCTCAAGAAATGTTTAGAAACATGATTAAATGTGACAATCTCTGAAAAATGAGTTCTAATAAACTAAGAGTAATATATTTGGATCATACCAAACCTAGTCTTAAATTTAGAGAAACAATATGTGAATCTTGGCTCTGCGGGTCTTTCTGAAGAACTCTGTTTGGACTCACACCTGCCATTCCCCCTGCCCTGGTCACCTATGCAATTACATATGAGCCCCTCTGCACTCAGCACATCTCCATTTCTTTCAGGTGTTTTTCTACTGATTCCAAACGTTGACAAATTTCATAGGAACACACTTGATGTCACCAGGTTTCACTGCTATGATTTGTCAAAGATTGATCCTCTCAAGGTACATAATCATTTCTCAGAAATAAAATTTAACATTACCCAGGGAACAAGACAACTCACAGCATTTTCTGACCCTTCCTCCACATTGTAAGTGGCAAACCTAAACTCTGCTTCACTTTTGTGTTCCTGATGACTGGTGGAGGTTTATACCTATATCAAGAAACAACATCTCCCTTTTCTTTCTGTTTCTTTCCTGAGGTTTCCTTCTACAGGGGCTCAGTGGGCTTTGTGAGCACTTCCGAGATTGTGCCCATGCTTGGTAATATAAACTCCTTCTGGATACCCTGTTGATACCTGAGCATGTCACCACCTGTCTCCTTCCAATTGACCGTAAAGATTTGCACATTAGTCCATTTGTGCTTCAGTCCTTTGGCTTCTGGATATGAGGGGGCCAGGTGAACATGGACTCAGTACCAGCAGTCTCATTTCCTTCCACCCATAATTCAAGTTCAGGTGAGAGCTAGACTGGGGAAAATGTGCCAGGGACAATAGTTTTCCTCAAGTTAGGGATGAGTGGAGAATTAAGGTGTGAGCTAATAAAGGAGAGAGCAGGAAATGATTGGAGCATGGAAGGTGGAAGCTAGACATATACACAAGTATGAAAAGGGTCCATGTTTGTGTGAGAATCCAGGGAGCAAGGAGGGGCAATGCCAGAGGACAGCGCAGTAGGGCAAGACATAAGCAGAAAGAGTCAGGCAGAATTCCTATCATGGAGGATCCCAAGTTGTTTTAAGGCACTTGGACATCCATGTTCTAAAAAGTGGTTGAAGGTCACATTTGCAGTGTGTACCCATCCCTCCCCAAGCTGTAGGAATAATGATTGTGATGGGCACATGCATGATTGGAGATGAAAGCTGAGGGTAAAAGCACACTAAGAAGAACATGAAGGCCTGTGTGGAGCAAAAGTTACCAGACACACAAAAAAAGAGCTCTTTCCTGTGACCTGTGTGCAAAGAACTTATATTAAACAATGGAACCATGACGCTGGAATATGAGGCCTCTGACAAATGAGATTTTGCATCAGACTGTTAGGCAAGGTTGAAACTGTGACAAGAAAGGGAACTCAAACACCGTGTCTGCTGCTTTCCTTCACCATGGAGTTCATCCACTGAACATCTTCCTATCTTTAGGGATAATATTTAGGAACTGACAGGGCAATTTCCTGAGTATAAGCCAACAATTGTATCACAGAGGTCCATGAGGAAAACACAGTGGTGTTGCACCTCCTCACCAGGTCAAATGATTGAGCCCCAGGTCCCCTCATTGAGAAGAAAACAACTAAGAAATCCATTGAATGAAGTAGAAGCAGTTCATTACTGTGTGTAAGTCATTTTTGGAGTTACTAATCATAGGGAAGATGCCATGAAAGTGATTCCTACCACACACTCAATACACACATCACAACATATATAGGATAACTCGCAGCACGGATTCTTACTTCAGAACTCGCCAGAAGCAATGAGGGCCATGGAATACATTGGCCCATTAATTACAACACAACTTCAAGGGAATTGTTGGTATGCTAGGTGTCATCTAGAATTATCACTGATGTTGAGTTGAGTTGTTCTCGTTTCACAAACTAGCTTTGATCTCCTGGGGTCCAGTACACACTCTCCCTAAATTACCCAAGAATCTGGAAGTGTATCTCAGTACTCTCACAAGTTCTTAGCTTTGGGGATAGTGGAAGTGCCCATATATCCAACTAAGATATGGACTGATGCCAATACTGAAATTTCCATTGTTGAGTTACCCAAGGTAAATGTTGGTTATAACAATGTTTTGCTTTTGCCTTTACAAAGAAAGACACAAGCATTTGAGTCAAATCCCCCCACCACTCGGAACAAAGAAGGTTCCGATGGGAATCTTTGCTAGCATTTCAAAGTTTTAATGTAGGTTACTTCGGAAATGTTTTACTGCAAAACTTACCAAATGTGAGGGCCCATGCTCCCTCTTTCTGTCCTGATTTATTTAAAAGAGAAGCTTTTATGTTGCTAAGAGGCTTCATGTGCTTGGAGACAAGATAATTATTAAGTATTTTGGAATCCATCGGTATGCAGTTAAACATTTCAAGTTAACATAGAACTTGAATTACCTTCCTGACAGCAGCAGGTGGGTCTGCAGATGCTGGAAAGGAAATGGGATATATTCTGAGAAAAGAATACCTATGAACAAACCACCCCCATGCTCACTCTGAATTAAAATACAGCTGAGACCCTACAATTAACTTTCACTATGTTGACTTTAGCTTTGGGGTTTAGGGTTTTGAATAAGTTCATTCATATGAATGAAATGTTCCTTAAATAAATCCACAATCTGCCTTTAAGAGAACAAGCACTTGGTAACCACAAGGATTGTTTCTGCTTATGACCACCACACATGACACATGAGTACCTATGACAGTGATATGGTGCACGATTGTGGAGAGCACTGTGTTTTTTAACTGGAAGAGGAAAGAATGACCTCAAGGTTCTATATCAAATCTTACAAGAATATGTAATAGCAAATACCTATTTCTTTTACAGAATCGGGGACACTGAATGAGAAAGAAAGAATCAATAATAACTCGTTTTGGTTGTGAATTTCATTAACCCAACACTTCCTCTGTACATGGAACCAGTTTTAGCTCCTGCATCCTTGTGCATGCCAGTGGTGTGTTGCAATCTTTGAGCCACCGCTTTCGACCCAACAGAATGTATTCTGAAGGAAAACTGCAAGAATTATTTCATCCATTGTATCAAAGTTGGTATGTTCTCCCTCCATTCTCCAAGCAATTTCCAGAGTCCCAGTTTGATTTGTGCCCAGAAAAATCCAAGTTTCCTTTTTCTTCAAAGTCCATATGCTCAGAGAAGTGACTCAAAAATGTTTTTAAGAATAAAAATGAGTTAAATTCTTTTTGTTTTTTGTTTTGTTTTGTTTTCTAATGCTTATGCCAGACACTGCTATACCGTCTTTTCCTCTCTCTCTACACTTTTGAATATGTTCACATACCTTCACTCATTGAAACGTAAAGACACGTGTCCAAAATCTCAGAATGAAAGATAAAGTACAAATTTGAGGTATGACCATCGAAAGAGAGAAAATTGATCTGAGCACTCACAAATATGTTACATAATGAGCAAATTAATATTTCCAACTCATTGGTATATCCTCAATTAAAAGAACTGATTTTGGAGGAAGCACTTCCAAATGGACTTCTGATTACTGAATATGTTAGGTGAGGTATATCTTCCCTATATAATCAAGTAATTTCATGAAAGGATGGGATTGCCAAACAATTTGCTATCAGCAGTTTGTGAGGCATCTCAGCAATGGGGTAATTCCCGTATGTGAAAGCCATGGTGGAATACCCAGGCATCAAAACACTATAACAATACTTAGAAATGTAATAAAACAATCATGAGGGAATGATCATCTCACTCTATAAATAAGCAATGCAATTGACTTAACTATATTTCTCATTGGAATGACTCCCAGTGGTGAAACTTTCACACAGTGCCAGGTCATTTTGCAGACTCATCATTAGTTCCTGCAGGATTCTACAAAGAGTCCAGGCCCTAAAGCTTCTCATCTTCCTGAACCAGCAACATAAGCTCACCTTTGGCTGGTAGGCAGCAATCCACTTAATTCCATTTGAACTGCATTTACCACTTCTGATTACTGAATATGTTGGGTTTGGTATATATTCCCTAGACAATGAATTAATTTCATCAAAGGATAGAATTATCACACAAATAGCTGTTAATAGTTTGTTTCGCATTTCAACAATGAAGCGCATTCCTGGAATTGCCAAAGCCATAGGGGAATACCCAACCACCAAAACTATATAACAATACTTAGAAATATAAAAAAAAATCATGAATGAGCAATGGATCATCTCATTTAAAAATAATCAGTGCAATTGAATCCCTATATTTCTCATTGCAATGACTCCCAGTGGTGAAAGTTACACAAGGTGACAGGTCACACCGGAGATCTGTCATTAGTTTCTGCAGGATTCCACAAGGAGTCCAGACCTTAAAGTTTCTAATCATCCCTCAAGCAGCAACATAGGCTCACCTTCGGTTAGTAGGCAGCAATCCATTTATTACCACTTGAATTGCATTTACCATTTCTTCTTCAGGATTCCCTCCCAAATCCCCTACCTAACATACTTGGTAATTTGTCCTTCCCCTTTCCCTTTAGCCTTTCAGAAGCAACCTCTTGAGATCTACTCTTCACTCTTACCCTCATGTCATCTTATTTGGATAATTGTCACCTGCTGTTCCCCTCAAAATGTAGATCTGCCACGTGGAAATATATCCTCTGCATCTCCATCCTTCATTCCATTGTGATTTCCAAGGGACATGCTTAGAATGAAACCCAGGTGTATGCTTTCTCTGGATCTGGTGTTGTCCTCAATTTTTGATCCAAGAGCGTATATTGGTATGTCCTGGGTGGATATCACTTCCCTTTCTACAAACAATGTGGTTTGTGGGCATGGATCACTGGAATCTCCTTACAATGTAAGGGAGAATTGGAGGTAAAGATGTGCTGAGGAGGAATGGGCACTTCGTATGTGGACCCCCAAGGGAAGATGCACAACAGCTGGAGAAGTGAGGTGTGGACTTTACCCTTTCCCGTTTCTCATGCTGAACTTGACAATCAGTATGTGTTACACTCTAGGATGTGCCCCAAAATTGGATGTTAGAAGAACTGATAAACTTTAGAAAGCACATTTTGGAAAGCACTGTTTTTGCTGATCACTCCAGAAATATTCATTCACTTTCTACTTCTTCACTTCACCTTTCTGTTCTGTCTTTTTGACCATGGTAGCAGAATACATTTCCATGTTATTAAATATAAACATGCATCAACACTTATGGGAAACAAACTTAGCTCAGGGCATTCAGGTCTTCACTCCTTAATTCCATGCACATAGGGCCTGAGACAGAATAGGAGGGATCAATTCATTCTACCCCTCACTGAAGTTGGGAACTTGAAACACACAAATTCTTCCCACAATTTTCAAAGATTGAACATTCTCCCTCATAATGGGAATGGAATTTCATTTCTTCTGCCCTCTACAAATGCTCTTTCTTGTTTTCTTTACACCTGTATTCCCTGTCTTCTGATTCTTCCTTCCCTGTGTTCCAACCCTCTTCCTCATTGCCACTCTTACTGCCATTTACATATGTATCAGCCTGGAACTCATATGTCACATCTGCTGTTCACCCCTACAATTTCAACTGTGGCTGATGTAGAAAATAGGAAAGCTCCTGTCCTAAATCAGTATTCTCTCCACATAGTTCTCTTGAGTATATGTTTCCTACCTCTCACAGGTCCATGTACTGTCTTCTCTGCTCCTTCATGGGAATCAGCAGAGGAACAGGACACACCCATCTCTGAATGCCCCACACAGAAAATCTGGTAAGGTCAATGAGAATAATCAGATGACTAAGATTTCACATGGCAATTTAGATGCCAACCAAGAATGTTACTTAGAAATAATGAGAATTATACTTAAACAACATGCACATAAACACCAATGAAGCATATAACCAATGCTCCCCAGAGCAATCTCAACTCTCCTCTTCATAACTCCCCTGATGTGGAAAAAACCTGAGATGAGTTCTTCACACAAGGAGTCTCACAAGACTTACAAACAGATATGGATGAATGCATTCATCACCACATATAAGAATGTGAGAATTAATTGAAAAGATTTCGAGAAATGCAAAGGGGATGACACACCATTGTGCAGTTTAAATATTACAGTGACAAATTCTACTGTTAGAAAATGATCCTTGTGATAGTGTCTGAAAAATGTCACAGTGAGCACAAGGGAAACAGTCTTCCACTTGCTCTAATTCATTGTTCAGGGACATCCAAATTATTTCTAAAAGATGTTGCTGAGATGAATTCCACTTTTGGAAAACTGTGCTTTACAAATACCCAGGAAGAAATGTGTGTCTGTGTGTTGTATTGACACAAGAGCACTCACAGTTGGGATGAGTTCAACTGTGCAAAGAAGTGAAATGTCTTCTGGCTAATTCCTTTCTGTTCCTTACACATATAGAATGGTAATGTTCTACCCGGTCCATTCTACTCGATGCACTGTAGAAATCATTTCAAATAAGCATTATGACAACAGTGCGTAAGTGTTTCATCTTGTGGTGTGAATTCAACGAGAGGTTATCTTTTCCTCTTAGGAGAAAATGCAGTGAAAAGATGCGATATTGAACATATTGGTTTGGGTATTAGAGACTGAGACTGAAAGCTTACCCAGGGCACATCCCAAGGAGAACATTGCCTACCACATGGGAGCACATGTGAAAGTGGAATGTGAAATCTCTGCACAACCAATCAAAATATCACCCTAATAAACAGAGAGCAGGAGTAAACCAGGCAATACGACAACCACATTTTCAAAATTCCCCAATAACTACATCAAAAGAAGTCCTCTAACATCCACAAAAATGGTAGGGTACACAGGTTTTGTAATATTGATTGACTTCCTGAATAGAAAGAAATATCTTGGGAAGTTTTTAAATATACGCTTATACTGAAGGTCCCATTCTGGAAGGTTTGAAAATTTGTAGCAAGAAGTGGTCATTTTGGATTGGGACTATTCTCTGCCAGGAAAACAGCAGTCATGTCAAGCAGAAGAGAAGGGTGAATCTTGGCATGAACAACTAGTGATGTGAAGCTTCATTATTCAGCATTGTGAATGAATTTCCTTTACAATGAATGCATTCATTAGCCTTTGCTGTCCCTTGTGCTCATGAATTCAACTGGTAATGTTAAGTCACAAACTGAATCTTAGCTTCTTCATCATAAAGGAGGTAACCCAAAGGAATCACCAACATTATTGAGGACAATATAGATCAATTACTAGGAGAATATACACACTTTCTTGCCATGATTTCACATGATCTTTTCTGATTTTTTTAAATCTTTTCTGATTTTTAATCACTTAATTTCTTTCAGGATCATATATGCAGTGATGAAATTTTTATTCCAAGAATTGTCCAACAGTTGTTGTATTCAGGGTCTTTCACCTCCCATCAGCAAGAAAAACACAGGTAAAGCACAAGTTTTTTTCTTTGTTTGTTTGTTTTCAGGGCAAGATTTATTTTCTTTTTTTATTCAGAAATTTATTTGTTGAACAATCATACAAGTTTTTAACAAAATAATATAAAATGTATAGAGATCCTGAAGATTAGATTTATACCCAAGAATTCCCCCCCACAATTACCCAGTCTTATCCCTCCCTTCCCCTTCCCACAACATCTCTAAAAATCTATTATGTTGTATAACATTATACCTCATCTAGATTTAACGCATAATAGACCACCTTTCTCAATGTCCAGGGTCTTGTTCCAGCCTCCACAGATGAGTGAAGACATTCGATCCTTGGTTCTCTTGGTTATGCTGATTTCACTCAGCATAATTTCTTCCTTAGCCATCCATTTACCTTCAAAGGATGCAATATCATTGTTTCTAATTGCTGTGTAAAAAAATTCCATGGTAAATATGTACCACAGCTTTTGGATCCATTCATCCAATGAGGGACATCTGGGTGGTTTCCATAATTTAGCAATTGTAAATTGAGCTGCTATGAACACAGATATTGGTGTGTCACTAAAATGCGCTGATTCTAAATATCCTGGAAAAATACCCAGGAGAGGAAAAGCACAAGTTTTAACTGGCATGTTTACATACTCATGGCCCTCTACTTTTGGTGCTCCTCAGGCTCTCCTCCTCTTCCTCTGAAGTATGTCAAAATCTAGCTCTGTCAAAAATGGACATAATGGCCAATTTTGGAAGGTTTGAAAATTCATAGCAAAAACTGGTAGTTTTGGTTTGGAACTATTCTCTGCCAGGAAAATGGAAGTCATGTCAAGCAGAAGAGAAGCATGAGTTTTGGCATGAACAACTAGTGATGTGGAGGTTTGTGAATGAATTTCCTTTGCAATGAATGTGCTCACTGGCCATTGCTGCTCCTTGTGTTCTTGAATTCAACTGGTAATATTTACATCACAAGTTGAATTTTAGTTTCTTCATCACTGAAGGAGGTAACCCACAGGAATCACCCACAGTACTGAGGACAATGTACATCAATCACTAGGAGAATATGCACACTTTCAAGACATGATTTCTCATGAACTTTTCGGATTCTTAATCACTTAGTTTCTTACAGGTTTTGTATGCAGTAATGAAATTTGTATTCCAAGAATTGTACAACAGCTGTTGTATTCAGGCTCTTTCACCTTACACCAGCAAGAAAAACAGTGGTAAAGCACAAATTTTAAATGGCATGTTTACATACCTGTAGCCTTCTACTTTTGGTGCCACTTGGGCTCTCCTCCCCTTCTTCCGGAGTCATGTCAACATCCGGATTTGACAAAAAATGTATAGAATTTTCTCAAAATGCAAGAAAGTTTACTAAGTGTAACAATCTCCCAAAATATAAGAGAATACTAAAGAACAATTGCAATATATTTGGACAGAACCAAATCTAGCTATAAATTTAGAGGGACAATATGTGAATCCTGGCTCTGCAGGTGTCTGTAATATACTCTGTTTGGAATCTTACCTGCCTTCCCTTTGCCTTAGTCTCCTATGCAATTACAGATGTACCCCTATGTTCTCATTACCTCTGTATTCCTTTCAAGAGTACCTTTACAGATTCCAAACCTTTACAAATTTCATGGAAAGACATTCCATGTCATCAGGTCCAACACCTAGAAGTGGTCAATGGTTCATCCCCTCAAGGTGTATAATAATTTCTCAGAAACAAAATTTAATATTACCTAAGGAACAATAAAACTCACAGAAATTTCTGTCAGTTCCTCATCATTGTTACTTGTAAACCTCCACTCTGAATCATTTTTCTTTACCTAAAGACTGTTGGAGGTTTATACCTATATCAAGAAATGAAATATCTCTTTTCTTTCTCTTTCTTTCCTGTGGTTTTCTTCTACAGGGATTCAATGGCCTTTGTGAACACTTCTGAGATTTTGCAGGTGGTTGGTGATATAAACTCCTTCTGGATACCCTGGTGCCACCTGCGCATGTCACCAGATGTCTCCTACATATTTACCATGTGGTATGCATATTATTCCATTCACAGTTTAGTCTTTTCGCTTCTGGATATGAGGGACTACAAAAACATTGCCTTGGTATCAGGAGTCATATTTCCTTCCACCCATAATTCAAGTTCTAGCCAGAGCTAGACTAGATAAAATGTGTCAGGGATGACAGCTTTCCTGAAGTTAGGAAGTGGTGGAGACAAAAGGCGTGAAATTCTGAACAAGAGAGCAGGAAATAATCAGTGTGTGGAAGGTGGGAGCTGGACATACAAACAAGTATGAAAAGGGACACTGTGTGAGAATTAAGGGAGTAAAGGGGAGTAATGGCAGAGGACAGTGCAGTCAGGGCAAGGTATATACACGTATAGAGTCAGTCAGAATTCATGTCATGGAGGAACATCCCAAGTTATTTTATGACACTGGTGCATCCATGTTCTCAAGAGTGGCTGAAGGTAATATTTGCAGTGTCATCAGATCCCTTCCCATGCTGTGGGAAGAATGATTGTGATGGGCATATGAATGAGTGGAGGTGAACACTGAGGGTAAAAGTACACCACGAAGAAGATGCAGGCCTGTAAGAAGGAAATGTTTCCAATAATGTGAATAAGAGTACTTTTCAGTGACCTGGGTACTCTAAACCTATATTAAAGTACAGACCATGACACAGGGATATGAGGTCTCTACAAAATGAGATCATGACCCTCACTGTTAGGCCATGTCAATATGTGACATGCAATGAAACTCAAACACTGTGTCTGCTACTTCCCTTCACCATTAGTTTCTCCACAGCACATCTACCTATCTTTAGGGATGTCATTAAGTCCTAACAAGGCAAATACCTGAGTCTGGGATTTCCAAGCCCACAAAGGTATCAGAGAGGTCCATGAGGAAAACACATTGGTGTTGCACTTTCGTCACAGGTCAAAAGGTGTGGGCTCAGTTCCCCACATTGAGAACAATACAACCAAGAAATTAATGCGTGAAATAGGATCAGTTCATGACTGTGTGAAAATCAGTTTTTGAATTTACTAATCATAGGGAAGATGCTAGAAAAATGGTTCTTCCCCCACTCTCAATATACATATCACAACACCTATAGGACAAGTTGCAGTATAATTACTTACTAAAGAACTCAACAGAAATTGTGAGGGCCATGGAGTAAATTGACACATTAACTGCAACACAACTTCCAGGGAATTAATTGATATGCTGTGTCATACTACAATTGCCATTGATGTTAAGATAAATTCCTCTTGTGTTTCACATATTAGCTTTGATATTTTGAGGACCAGTACACACTCTTTCTCAGTTTTCCAAGAATCTCGAAGTGTGTGTTGGTACTCCCATAAGCTTCTTTGCATTAGGGATGGTGGAAGTGGCCCAATTATCCAGCTCACTTGTGATCTGATGCAAATACTGAAACTTTAGTTGTAGAAATACCCAAGGTAATTATTGGTTTCAAAACACTTGTGCCTATGCCTTCACAAATGAAGACACAGGTATTTGAGTCAGATCATCCCACCATTGTGGAAAAAGAAGGTTATGATTGTAAAATCTGCTAGCATTTCAAAGGTTTTAATATAGGTTTTGCAGGGCTGCTCTACTGCAAACCTTACCAGAAGTGAGTGCCCATGCTCCCTCCTTCTGTCTCCTTCTGTCTTGCTTTCTTTGGAAGACAAGATTTTATGTTGCTGAGAGGCTTCATGTGATTGGAGAGAAGATAGTTATTAAATGTTGTATAATCCATTTGCATGCAGTTTACCATTCCATATCAACACAGAACTTGAATTACCTTCCAGACAGCAAGTGGGTCTGTAGATGCTGGAAAGGGAATAGGATATATTCTCAGAAAATTATACCTCAGAACAAACTATCCCCTTACTCCTTCTGAATTAAAATACAGGTGAGGTCCTACAGTTATCTTTCACTATTTTTCCTTTATCTTTGGACTTTTTGGTTTTGATTGTATTCACTTGTGTGACTGAAATGTTCCTTAAACAAATCCTCAGTCTGATTTTAAGAAAGCAAGCACTTTGGCACCCCAAAGGTAGATTGTGCTTCTCATAGCCATACATACATCAAACAAGATTACATATACCAATGACATGGTGCAGAATTGTGGAGAGCACTGTGATTGCTCTTCAGAGGAGGAAAGAATAACCACAATGTTCAATGTCAAATCTCACAAGAATATGTAAAAGCATAAATCATTTTTTTCAATTAAAAGAACAGTGATTTAGAGAGATAGAGAAAATCAATAATATTTAGTTTTGCCTGTGGCCTTTGTTAATCCAAAACTTCTGTGTGTACATTGTGCTGGGGTTCAATCCCACATTCTCCCTCACCTCACTAATAGTTGTAACCTCTCAGACACCACTCATGATCCAACAGCTTATATTATGTGAGAAACCTGTACGAATTACTTCATCCACTGTATCAGCATGTTGTATGCTCTCACTCTATTCTCCAAACAATTTAGAGTCCCAATTTGATACATTTCCAGAACAATGCATATGTCCTTCTTCTTCAAAGTCTGTATTCTCTCAGGATCTTCTATTCGGTTCCACTGGTCTTCGGTTCTGTTTTGATACCAATACCATGCTGTTTTTGCTACTACAGCTCTGTAATATAATTTCAGGTCAGGGATTGAGATGCCCCCTATTTCTTCTTTTCTATAGAGTAGTGTTTTGGCTAGTCTGGGTCTCCCGTTGTTCCATATAAACTTGAGAATTGCTTTATCTATATCTCTGAAAAATGCCATAGGTATCCTGATGGGGATTGCGTTGAATCTGTAAAGGGCTTTGGGTAGAATGGCCATCTTTATTATGTTGATTCTGCCTAACCATGAGCATGGAATGTTTTTCCATCTACTCAGGTCTTCTGTAATTTCTTTTTTTAGTGTTTGATAATTTTCTTTGAAAAGGTCTTTAATATCCTTTGTAAGGTTAATATCCAAGTATTTCATTCTTTTGGAATTGATGGTGAATGG
>PVKS010035008.1:0-20425 GCA_004027875.1 Aplodontia rufa
GTAAAACAGATTAAAAGGTTCAGGGTGAGTTTTGAACACCTCTATAACCATGAAAAATTCAGTTTGTTGAGCAGATGTGGTAGGGACCACAAGCGTCTGTGTAACATTATTGACAGTGATGGTCCCTGTGCCATCTTTGGAGCCATCAGTAAATATTAAGGTAGCATTTGCAATGGGGTTTTTCTAGTAATGACAGGGAATATTATAGGATGGCGATCCCAGAACTGAAGAAGTGGGTCTGAGGGTATGTGATTGTCAAATGTAGCATGAGTGCTAGTATAGACTATAGTCCACAGAGGAGAATTGTTAATGAGATACTGAAGTTGAGCAGCAGTATAGAGGATAATTATAGTAAAGGGAAGGATGCCAAAAACAGATGTAGACATCTTAAATGCCTTTAAAATAATTTCTGCCATCATATCAGGATAGTTTGATATCACTTTGTTGGGAGAGTAGGACTGATGAACCCATAATAAAGGACCATTTTGCCAGAATACTCCAGTAGGAAGGTTACTGGTAGCTAGCACAATCAATGTCAATGGCTTATTTAAATCTATTCTATCAAGGTGAGCATTCTCCATAGCTCATTCCACACAAAGGAGGGCTTTATGGCCTTCAGGAGTGAGCTCTCGTGAAGAGAGAGGATCTGAATCTCCTTTGAGTATGTCAAAGAGAGGAGCCAAAACAGAAGTGGAAACACCAAGATAGGGTCTTAGCCAATTAATGTCTCCCAACAGCTTCTGGAAATCATTCAAGGTTGTTAGGTGATCCACTCTAATAGTAATCTTAGGAGGTTTAACCAATCGAGCATTGATAGTGGATCCCACGAAATTTTTTACCTCTATCATTTGTACCTTTTTGGAGGCTATAAATAGCCTCCAGCGCTCTAACATTTCTACCATCTCAGAATAACCCTCCTGCAAAACAGTATCATCTTTATGAGCTATTAATATGTCATCCATATAATGATAGATCAGAAGGTCAGGATATTGTTTTCTCACAGTATCCAGGGCCTTACTTACATAGAGCTGGCACATGTTAGGGCTATTAGCCATACCCTGGGGGAGAACTATCCATTCATATCTACTATTAGGATAGGCATTATTAGTTGTGGGTACTGAAAAGGCAAATCGCTTTGTATCCAGATGATGTAATGGAATAGAGAAGAAACAATCTTTTTTATCTATTACAATGCAAGGCCAATCTGCAGGGAGAGTTGATAACAAAGGAAGCCTTAGTTGAATAGGTCCCATAGGCTCCATGATGGAATTGATTGCCCTCAAATCATGCAGTAATCTCCACTTTACAGATTTCTTTTTAATGATAAAAATTGGGGTATTATAAGGAGAGGTGGATGGTCTGATATGTCCAGCCTCCAACTGCTCCTGAATCAACTTTTGGGCTGCTTCCAATTTTTCTTTAGAGAGGGGCACTGAGGGATCTAAACAGGAGTCTCAGATGTCCATGTAATTTTTAATGCCTCAGTGGCCCCTGGGAAAAACCCAGGCCTTCCCTATTCTTAATAGGGGAAAGTTTAACAGGTGTTGCGATCCCTTGACTGTTTTTTCCAAGACCCTAACCCCAAATATGGCCTTGGCTTAACATCATTAGATTAGCCTGAGGACTGCTATATGGAACCTCTGAAGTCAAAAATATGCCCATAGATTCCATAACATCTCTTCCCCATAAATTTACTGGGAGGTTATCAAGAACATAAGGTTGAAACACACCACCCTGGCCTTCTTCATCTTTCCATTTTAAGATCTTTGCACTCCTATCAGGATTGGAAGCTGTACCCAATCCTCTGAGAGTCTGAATCGCTTTATCAAGAGGCCAGGCTTTTGGCCAATCTGCAAATCTTATAATACTTTTATCAGCCCCGGTGTCCAACAATCTCTGAAAGCATCTACCCTCTATCATCAAATTCATCATAGGCCTTTGTTTCAAATCCATGGACAGGAAGGCAACACTAGTGCCAGTGGATCCAAGCCCCCGATCTCCTCTGATGACAGCTTTAGAAGGATATTGTTCATGACAGCTGGGTAACACCAGCAATTGTGCTATGAGGTCACCAGGAGATATAGCAGCTACACCTCTAGGTGATGCTGCAAGTATTTTAATCTCTCCTGTATAATCAGAATCAGTAACTCCAGGGGTAATCATAAGCCCCTTCAGCACGGATGAGCTTCTCCCTAAAACCAATCCCACCATTCCTTTTGGTAGAGGGCCACTCACGGTAGGAGTTAGTTGCACCCCCATATCTGGTGTCAATATTGCTCTGGCGGAGGCACAGAGGTCCAATCCTGCGCTCCCTCTTGTTTGTCTGATTAGGGCATCAACAGGAAATGAGTGTGAGGCACTGTCTGAATGGCCCCGTATATTTGTGGGCCCCGAGCCTGAGGGCCCTGTTTCCCGTTTTTTGGAAACAATGGAGACAATGGATTTCTGTCCTTATCTCTAATAAATTTGCATTCATTTGTCCAATGGTTCCCCTTTCTGCAAAGGCAGCACACACCTGGGGAAGGACCTTGAGGGCAATTCCTTTTAATATGTCTAGATTGCCCACATTTGTAACAAGCTCCTGTATGAGAACTGGCCCTCCCAGTCTCTTCTCTCAATCCCTGTGTAATGGCAGCAGCCAAAACTTGTCCTTGTATTACTGTTTCATTAATATCTTTGCATGCTTTTAAGTAGGCTGAACGTTCCTTATTTCTCCATGGTCTTATGGCTTCTTTACACCATTTGTTAGCCTGTTCATAAGCAAGCTGCTTAACCAGGGGCATGGTTTGGTCTACATCCCCAAACACATGGCTAGCTGTTTGCATTAATCTGTCTACAAAATCTACATAGGGTTCATTGGCACCTTGAATAACCTTAGATAATTGACCTTGTAGGTCACCAGTGCCTGAGAGTGTTTTCCAAGATTTCATAGCAGCTGCACTAATCTGTTGGTATACTCCAGGATGATAATTAATTTGCTGAGCATGTCCCTCATATTGTCCCGTGCCCATTAACATGTGCAGACTCCACTGAGGGTTTCCTGCAGCTGCATTCCTGCAAGCTGTATCTAAACAAAGTTCCTGATTAGCTACTTTCCATAGTAAATATTGCCCTCCAGAAAGACAAGCCCTTGCTAGATTACCCCAATCTAAAGGAGTAAGGTTATAACTGCCTATAGAGTCCAGAATGGAAAGAGTAAATGCTGCTTGTACTCCATAAGTCATAACCGCTTCTTTCAGCTGTTGAACAAGTTTTATGTCGAGGGGCTGGTGGTATCTTTGCTGGTTTTGATCCTCCAATACCGAAAAGACTCTACTTCATCCCTACAAGTATGGGCGGTTTTCCCAGCATAGCATGAGCAAGCACCTCCACATGGCTCCAGATTATAAGCTGGTGGTGGTGCAGATGGAGTTAAATGGAGCTGAGAAAACCGCTGTTCCAGATCCGCCCCAGACATCTCTGGTTCAGTATCACTTTCTGTCTCCAAGTCTGATGACTCATCTCCCCTTTCTGAGACTTGGCTTAATTCCCCTTTTATCTCTTCAAGAATCTCTGCACCCTCCCTAAATTGTTCCCTCATATCGGAGCACTTTGAATCCAAGCAGGAGCGTACTAAAGACCATATAGGCAAAGTCCCTACAGGGATGGAATTCTTTTTATTGTTCTTATGTAACTCCTCTCCCAAATGCTCCCATTGAGGGATATTCAGGAGCTCCTGTTCCAAGAACCAGGGACAGCATTTCTCCACCGTTTTGAGGAACGCTTTGGCGGTGGCCATTTTTAGAGGCATTCCATTCTTTTTTAACAGCTCTTTAAGAGGCCTTTCCATTCTGATCTGTGATATTTCTGATCCCATTGTTAACCTTAAGCCCTTCCAAGATAGCTATCACAAGAATACAAAGAAACCAAATACACAATAATACCACAAACACACAAAGACTTACAACTTGACACAAATTTGTCTACTAAAGGACGTCCGACACTGTCTTGCAGCCACTTGCTTAGTCCCTCAGCGGAGACTCTTCCATTAGCCTCGAGGTCCCTACTCCTGTTCAAACAGGGTCTGCTAGTTAAACTTCAATTTACCATTAATACTTACAATTGGTTTTCGTGTTCCCCGTATGGGCCACCATCTGCTGCGTTCGACCAGCGAAGCGGCAATAACGACGTGTACACTCTAGTTGCTTACGGAGATCTCTCTTTATTCAGGAAGTCAAACAGCTTAAATAGTAAAAGTGAACCAATCCATAGGCTGTTGCTATGAGGAGGAAAACTCTGCTGCGGGCTCCTATTGGTTGTCCCTAGGTGGTCAGGTATTGCAAGCACAAGAACCAGGAACAGCAAGAGGTCAGCTGACTTGGTTTGGCCAACCGCCAGCCGCCAGCCACCATCTTAAAGCTGCCTGCATGGTGTGGGCCCCCGGGTGCTGCCTGCCACACCCTCTTTCATTTCTATGTCATTTTATGTGAAACGGATCGTGTCCTCTAGCAACCTGCATACCTGTCCATTTTGAACTATTCTCTGCGATGCTCCTCTCTACATGCATTGCATTGCCTACATAGAGTATGCTGGCTGTCAATCTCTAACACATCCAGATCAGCTGGGATGTTTCTTTTTTATTGTCAGGCTAGATTCTTTGTTGTTGGTGGTCATCTTGTTCTGTGGGGCTGGTATCCACCCAGGGCCTCATGCATGCTAGACAAATAAGTGCTCAAGCATGAAACTACATCCCCAGACCCTGGGAGTTTCTCAGCAATGCAGAATCCATATCTCTATCCTCAGGACAGTAATTAGGGGGTCTAGGGCACAGTTTACAACTACATCTTTCATATACATCAGAGCCTAGAAGGTGGTATAAAGTAGACTTTAAAAAAATCTATCAGCTCTATTATCCTTGTAATTTAGTTATTTCACGGCCTATATTTTCCAAAAGCAAGTATAACTCTCTTGACTCTTAAGAGGGCTCATATCACAATCTTTTAATATCCAAAATACATAGAAGATGGCTTAATGATGGTCTATTCTTCAACACATTTACACTTTTAAAAACCTAACGTTATTTGTGTCTTAGAATTAATGCATATAAATTAACTGAAAAAAATGAGAGTAATATTTAGAGAAATATCGCACATGTTTAAACTCTGTATATTTATTAGGTCATCTTATTTCTAATTATTTATTTACATTGTAGTAGCTTTTATACTGTCTTCTTGTAATGAAATATGATATTAAAATATAATTCTGTGTTATAAAATATATCAGCTGTAGATAAAGAATGTCAAGCTTTTTAAACTTCTCCTGGTCTACACAAATAGTATTTAATATTCAAAAATTATATTTATTTATGTGAGATTTCCCTTTTGTAGGTTTACCACTTTGAAACAATTTGAACACTGACTTTGTTATTTAAAATCAACATTACTGTGTCTGGCTATGCTTTTGTGTTGTAGTTTCCTGATATCTTTAATGGGTTCTGTAAGAGTACATTCCTTAAGGGATTGCTTTTATTTATTAGAAACACATAAAGTGCTTCAAACCTGCTTGGATCATAATGATCAATATAAGCATGGCTATTAAATAATTAGAAATCTGTAGGTGACAGGGAGGCATTGGTTAGAACTGAAGTGCTAGGAATTTTAGCAATGTTTGCTTAAGTTAATCTCTTAAACAATTGATACCAGTAATACTAGGAACCACTAACCAGGTGTTTCCCAACTTAAAATTCTTCATTTTCCAAAATTACATTCAGTGATCCTTTGAAAAGAATCAATAAAAAAAAATTGATATAACAAAGATTTGTTCCGGAAAGTCAGATATTTATTTAACCACAGAAGATATGTACGTTACAAAGAACACAGGTAAAAATTTGAGAAATTACTCAGCAGTGTTCATACATGAGCAAAAATAAAAATAAAGATAAGGAAATAGATGCCCCCCTACTCTTTAAGCTATTGTGATTATCTTAGCTACAATTTGAAACCAGACAAACTTGCCTCAGATACCTTTCTTTTATCTCTAAAAGTTGTTTCTTACTTTCCAGGTCCCAGGGGACTCAAAGTTTTTGTTTACCTTAAACACTGCATTGCAGGTTTCCAAGCCTGCTCTACAATTAATTGCAAAGCATTTCTTGCTTTTAAAGTTATTCTTTCTTTTCTATCTAGCATGATAAAAATGGTGTCACTCTCTTTGCTTGTCCAGAGAATTATAGTTTTAAAATTCTCATCCTATGGAAGGTTCACTGTTTTGACCTTTGAAAGTGAAAACAGGATAATCAAAGGACTTTCTCCACTGAGGAAGGAATGACAGAGTTCATAGTTAAAATACTTTCTCTTTGGCCAGTGACAATAGATGTCTTTCAACTATCACATTGTAGCTACTGTTCCCAGCCTTTATTAAACCATTCCAATGACTTGGGATGGAAGTCCCAGGGGGAAAGTTATGTGGTTCCAGAGACAGTGCCAAGATATAAGGAGTCCAGGATACTCTTAGGGACAGAAGGAAGATGGTCTTGTAATGTCATCAATAGATCACCTTAGGGGTTGCAGAGGTGGGTAGACTGCTTGCCTGGCAGGCTTGAGGACCTGGGTCCAATACATAGCCCCACATGCACAACTAAGTGGAGGGAAAAAGAAAAAGATATAAACATAAAATTAACACACTCTCTCTTAAAAAAAGAAAGAAAACGATAGGACTCTATTTAAGTGTTCAATAACTTCTTGTTAGACTTTGAAGAAAAAAATAAAGAAAAATGTAAATATTTTCCCCCAAATACTATTATTTTTAATGGAACTCATTTTTAAATGAATCAACTGTTTCTCTGATATGGCAGTTACTTTTGCTAATATAATTGCTGAATCTTTCTTTCATGACTTGGGTTTTCCACAACTTCTTACTGAACATGCCCATGATTGGAGAAATGGAAAGTAATCAGGCCACATAGGTACTATCCTAAATTGTATTGTGGAATTTTATATAGAAACAAGTCATTAAGTCCTGGTTTCCTTTTTCTTATTTCCTTTTCCTCTTGTTCTTGTTCTTGCTCTTCTTCTTCTTCTTCTCCTCCTACTTCTCCTCCTTCTCCTCCTTCTCCTTCTCCTTCTCCTCCTCCTTCTTCTTTTTTTAAATTCATGCTTTATGTTGTGTTCATCCAAACAAATTCACATGTATAATTCTTGTTTTTTTATGAATATTCTTTTGCTTCTTATGTTAATTGTTGAAATGTAGAAACAAATTTACTAAGAGTTGTATTATAGAAATTTAGCCAATAAAATGTCTTATTAAAAATGTGAAAAATCATCAGCTACGGAATAAATATATAAAATTCTGTGTTTTTGATTGACATTACTAGGGCAGTGTTATCACTCTATAATTTTATTTCCTTTAGCTTTTAAAGTTTCAGCGAAATGCATTAAATGCTAGCAAACATAAAAGCATTTATCAAAATGAAAAATCTTAAAAAATGTGTTATAAATCTTTATTGAGGTAATATATACTTCCCAAGGTGCAAATCAAGAAATATGTGCCTAATTTAACAATGTCAGTTTTTCTTTGCATTAATAATAAAACATAGTATTTTGAAAGAGCATTTTCGTAAAAGAAACAAAACCATTCAATACAGATTTTCATTTTCTGAAAAAAATTAGCATTAGCTTTGTTTAAAGCTTATTAACAGGTTATGCACAGAAAAATTGTACTTTTGTTTAATTTTTACAATTCTGTGTGGTCTTTTTTTGTTACAGTGAAGAGAAGATATTAAATGCAAAATATTGTATTTAAATGCAAATGTTGGAATTGAAAGTAACAGAAGGCAATAATTTTCCCCAGGATCCTATGAATACTCATTAAACTGAAGAATTACTAGTCCTTTCATTTATGAATTCATTTTAAGATGTTAGTACAAATGGGCATATTCAGGTAGTTCACTAAGCACATATGTGTATTTGTGTGCACAAATATATAAATAATATATGTGTGTGTATATATATATATATATATATATATAATTACTTATTGTCAAAGTTTAGGTAGAATTCATTTACAGAGATGTAGCAGCTCCCATAATAGATATTTCCAGCTTCATCTTTATATTCCAAGGAAACAATTAATACTTGAGAAAATTGAAATAAAAATATGACATTTGCATCATTTTCTAATTTCTGAAGCTACTATTAAATTTTACTGAAATCTTTTGAGAAATGAGTTTTTCAATGTTCTTTCACACTCCTCAAAATTATACTGACCCACCATTGGTGCTGTCTAGGTTTTTAGGACTAATGCTGTCTTTAATGATTAAGAGATGAAAACAGTGCATGTGTCCCCTATATTCCTATCTCTGTTAATATCAAAACTTCTGGGATTCTTGGAGTTTTACTGTCATAGCAACAGGATTCTCAAATCCAACCAGCTATAAGTGAACCAAGACAGCAGGAGGTCTTTGGATCAGAGATAGGTCTGCACAGTGATGAATGTTCTCTCTGATGTTCTTCAACTTATAAAGGAAAAATTCCTTTGTTTGTTTTACCCAAAGCCTCCTTATAATTTTTGGACTTCTCCCAATGTTTCTAGTATAAAATTGTCTCATAAATCAAATACCCAGAGTAACTCAAAAATCTTCCATTTAATCTGACATATAATCCCCCCAAGACAATGAAACAGGATAGCTTTTGTGTCTCTTCCTAGAACAAGGTTTCTCATTATCTCCTCAGAAGTAGACTTTTTCCAAACATTTTCAATAGTTTCTAGCCCTGGTGACGTATCATCCCAGTTATTTGCTTCTGCGGCTGCTTTGTCAAAATCAAATGCAATGACCTTAGGACTCACTCTCTTTTCCCTGACCTTCTTTTTTTTATTTTATTTTTGAACAACCATACAAGTTTTTTTAACAAAATAGTCTAAAATGTGTATAGTTTCTGGATACTAGATTTACCCCCAGGAGTGCCCCCCAATTACCCACCCCTATCCCTCCCTTCACTTACCCACTATATCTCTAAAAAAGTACTAGGCTGTATAACATCACACCTTATCTGGATTTAACACATGATAACAGACCACCTTTCTCAATGACCAGGGTCTAGTCCCAACCTCCACAGATGAGTGGAGACAATTGACCCTTGGTTTTCTGGGTTAACCTGATATTACTAAGCATAATTTCTTCCATAGCCATCCATTTACCTTCAAAGGCTGCAATATCATTGTTTCTAATTGATGTGTAAAATTCCGTGGTAGAAATGTACTACAGTTTTTGGATCCATTCATCCAGTGAGGGACATCGGGGTTGTTTCCATAGTCTAGCAATATTAAATTGAGCGGCTATGAACATAGATATTGCTGTGTCACTATAATGTGCTGATTCTAAATCCCCTGGAAAGATACCCAGGAGTGTAATAGCAGGGTCGAATGGTGGGCTCATCCCTAGTTTTTTGAGGATTCTCCACACTGCTTTCCAGAGGGGCTGTACCAGTCTGCAGCTCCACCAACAGTGTGATAGTGTCCCTACTTCCCCACAGCCCCTCCAGCATCTATTATTGTTTATTTTCTTCATTTTTGCCATTCTGAGTGGCGTAAGGTGATATCTTAATGTGGTTTTCATTTGCATTTCTCTGATTACTAATGATTTAGAGCACTTTCTCATGTATTCATTGACTTGATCAATGTCCTCTCTTGAGAAGTTTCTTTTTAGCTCTTTGGCCCATTTGTTAATTGGGCTGTAGGTTTGCAAAGCAGGATCTTAATACTGTGTCTGGAGCCAGCCTAGATGACAGGCTGAAGCAGGAGCAGAAGACTTGGCTCAGGCCCTGAAGTAGGTGTGGGGGCTGCGAGAGTGAGGCGAGAAGAGCATTCCCTGACTTTCTTCTAGCTTGAGAGACTTAGTAACTCATTTTCCTCTATGTGTCTGTGCTAAATCCTTCATTCAGTCATCAATGTGAGACTGGCAGGAAGGTCATCACTGAGGTTGTGGGGCCAGGAGTCAACCAGGCAAAGTTATATCATGTGACTATGTGCATCATCTTGGCCTTAGTGATGAAACTTCCTATAGCTCTGAGTTCTGCTTGTGATCAAACTTCGCAAGGTTATGGAGAACTGAACTATTCATCAATCGGATATCTAAGGGTGTTGTGCAAAAAAAAAAAAAAATAGACTGTGCCTGTGACATGAAATATGGTAGTCTTTTCTTTAATTACTCAGAGATGTCTTGATAGTGTTGTTATTTTCTTCTCCAACAATTAAACCCAAGTCACTGAAGGTACAAACATGAATATCAATTTTTCTAAGATTGCTATGCTGTGATGGGACATGCAAAGCTGTCACTAGCTACTTGTAAGAAGATTGGGTAACTTATCAAAGGACATATCACTTCCTGTGCCCTGACCATCAACCCACTCGAATAAAATGATTTTTTTTCAATTAGAAAAGTCCTGTTCCACACCCCTAAGTAGTAACATACTTGTATTTTTGCTTTCAAAATGCACTTCTTTCTTTTCATGAATCAGAATGTTTGGCATATAAAATGAAGAGGTAAACCACAGTGAAATGATTTAAAGGATAAATGTTCCAATTAAATATCAGCTGTTTGTAACACAAGGCTTGAGAAGCAATTGGCATAAAATGGCAAATTCTAAAATTAAAGCATGTGTTCCTCCCTCTCTCTCACTCTCTCCTCTCTTTCTTTCTAATTAGCAAAGAAGAGGATGCAGTCATTTTCTCCTGGAGAGATAAAAGCAAACGTGGAGCAAAGATTTGCATGAAGCCACATATGATTGACATGACCTTTGGATGAGGAATAATTATCCCAGTCATTCTTACTGAAGGCACAGTGTATGACTCCCAGGTCCTAAATGATGTTTAAAAATCACAGTATATTCCATTTCCATACTTATCTTGCATCTTTTCGGATTTCATATATCAACTTTAGAGCATTATCTTCACTTAAAAAAATCTGGAGATTAGAAAAAGAGACTCCTTGGTGAATCATGGTAAATTATGATTTTAAGTGTTTTAATGGAATTTTAAGATTATTAGATTTCTCAATTTTTTACTCTTTTTCCAATTATAGATTTCATCTTCCTGGGCTTGTCACTAAACAATATGCTATATTAATTTCAAAAAAAAGAAAAGTGAATATATGGATATTCCAGTATAGAAATAGAAACAGAAGTAAAATAAATGCTGGTAACATATAATAGAATTTCTGACTGCAGAAAACTGAGAGGTTAGTTTGTCCTGATTATCTGTTGCAGTGGACTTAGAGTTAAAGGACTTCAGATTTCAAGTTTAGGGACTGTAGAGGCCCATGATTTAAAATTAGGGTTACCATATGTAATGCCTCCATTTCTACTCCTAAGTACTTTATTTAGTTATTTATTTTTGGTACAAGGGATTGAATCCAAGGGTGCTTGACCACTGAGCCACATCCCTAACTCTTTTTTATTTTTTATTTTGAGACAGAGTATCCACTAATTTGCTTAGGTTCTTGCTAAGTTGCTAAGGCTGGCTTTGAACTCATAATCCTCCTGCCTCAGACTCCTGAGCTGCTGGGATTACAGGCCTGAGCCTCTGCACCCAACTTGCTAACTACTTTAGAACTTTTTTCAGTGTGGGAGAATGAACATGGAAGCTGTGCAAGGAACTTAAAGGGTGTTGGATGTTATTTCTCTAATGTCACAGTGATTTCACAGCTAGAAGTCTAACTACCAGAAATGGCACTACTGCTTGCGTTCCCATTGCCATATATCCAGGTGCATTTAATAGTTAAATTTTTTTCTTCTCCTCTTTATGTGTCTGTGTTAAATTTTGGGGGTTTTTCCAGAGTATTTCTCACAGGAACAGTTTGAAATCCATAGAAACCACTTCCTTGTTTTGCTTCATACTTTGCATTAGGGTTTCATGTTAACAATTTATGAATTGAACCACATGGAATTTTATAGAAATTCATTTTTTAATGAACATTAGGCTTTTATAATTCACTCAGGTATTTTGTGTGTGTGTGTGTGTGTGTGTGTGTGTGGCTGTGATACATTCACTATTTTGGCCATATCATATTTATTCATTGTGTTGGTGTACACTTTATTTTTATTGACATCTCGGTTGTTTGTTTCTTTTTTGGTGCTATGATTAAAACATTTAGCAGCTATCTTCTCATGCATAAGCTCTGACTGTGTTTGCTGAGGAATGGGTTTCTTTTTTTCAATATGATTTGTGATGAACTATTTTCTCATGTGCTAACGGTTTAAATAATTCTCAGGAATATTTTAAAGTTCCTTGTGTATTTATTCTTGTCAATTCTTAATAAGATGACTTATAAAATCAAACCATGTTATGCAGACAAGATGGATTAAAAATAATAAGCATGCATTTCTGTGGGTTTCCACATGTGAAAATAACTATTTATTTAGTATCCTGATTAAGAAATAGAGCATCCAGTGTCCTAGAGATTTCTCTTATTCCTGTCCCATGGCTACTGCTCCACAAAGACTTCTATCATAACCCCTAGCTCTGTCTTAGTCTTGCCACTCTTCCAAATTCTTAAAGTTGAGCTGTGTGGACTGTGTTTTTTAGTTTCTGGCATTTGTTTCAATGCTATTGCATGCAATAAGTATTTGTTTATTTTCTTTACAGATAAATATTCTATTAAGTAAATGGTGAACAGCATAGCCCATGTATGAAAAATGTTCACTTAACTAGATAAAATTATTTAAAAAATTGCTTCTAAATTTGGTGACTACAGTAGAACTTCTTGAACATTCTTTCATGTGCTCTTTGTTGAACATAAATATGCCTTTCCATTGAATTTATACATAAAAGTGCTATGACACGGGATGTACATGTATTTGGCTTCAGTAGGTACTGCAAATTAAAGCTTGTTCTTAGAGGGCTGAACCCGTTTGCCCTCCTGTCTGCAGAGTATTTGAGGTCTTGTCAACGTTCACATACAGACTTGGTTTTTTGTATATCATTTTAGTCATGCTACTGTGTTTATATCAGTATTCTTCTGTGACTTTAGTTTGTTTTTTATTATTAATGTAAATAATTGCTTTTGGATGAATGTATTCTAAATTTTGGGTCATTTGCATTTTGATGGGTTATTTCCCTTGCCCACTATTTTATTGGGTTCTCTCTCTCTCTCTCTCTGGCAGGGAGAGAAAAACAGAATCAATTTCATTTCATTTTTAAAAGTGGCTTTAGTTACTCCAACACTTCCTTGTGTACATGGTGCTAGGGTTCAAACCTGTGTCCTCACGCATGCCAGGCAAGAAGAACCGAAGAAGCATGAAGCCACTGCTCCAGCCTCTTGTGTTGTCATTTATGCATTAGTTTGTACAAATTCAAACTGCATTATAAGTATGAACTGTGTGATACTTTTGCATGTTGCAAATGACTGTCCTCATTCTACAGGTTGCAATTTTCCCTTTATTAATTACATCATCTGGTGAAATTTGCACACACTTTGAGAAAGTTTAAAACTTTACATTTAATAGACAGTATTAATGTAGTCTTTCATGTTAGACTAAAAATATATTGCACCGGGGCTGGAGCGGTGACTCAGTGGTTTGAGATTTTGCTTGGCATATGGGAGAACATGGGTTTGAACCCTGGCACTGAGTACCTAACAAAGTGTCAGAACAATGAAAACCACAGGAAAAACTAAGTAAATTTGATTGTCTCTTTCTCTGTCTCTCACTGTTCTTCTACCTCTTAGAAAAGTGTATTGCACTAATATCTCTACCTGTTCCCAAAGTCAAAAGCATGTTCTATATTTCCTTCTAGACAACACAAGTTTTGTTGTTTCAATTAAAAATTATTGCATTTGGGGAGCAACATGGCAACCTGAAGGGAGGTAGCATTTCCTGAGGCTCCGGGTCTGCTTTGGAAAATCCCAGTTTATCTTCAATTTTCCAAGGTGTGTTCAGGGAAATTTATATATGAACTTCTAGTACTAGTTTGTGAAGCTTTTCTAAGGTGCCAAGTCTTGGGAGTTTCACGTGGAGAAAGAAAAAAAAGGGGGGGGGAATTTTCCCATCCCTCCAGTGATTCAGAAGGCCGGCTGTGCTAACTTCCGGCTGGTACGGAAGCCATTGGTGAGCCACCGACAAAGTGTGGAGAGGTAGAAAGGACTCTGTCTGCCACACCAGGAGTACAGCAGTTCGGCTGTTCATTTGGTGCTAGCAGAGCAGACATTAGAGTGAGGAGAGATAAAGGGACTTTGTCAGTCCTGCCAGAGACAGAGGTCGACTCGGTTCCATTCCGCGAGCTTGCTGCTGCAATCCTGTCCCTAAAACAAACATCCACCGAGCTCACACTCTACGTGGGCGAAAGCTGTACGGGGAGGTGGCCTGCTGGGGAGCCAGGGGGAGCAGGCTATTCAGCGGGCTAGCCTGGCCACCACTGGGAGTCCAGGACACAATTCCCTACCCCACCGGTCGCAGGGGCAGGGCCGCAAGTGTTGGCAACAATGGCAGTGGATCTGAGCAGAGTCACAGACACCTTCGCTGCGGCGATCCCATCCCTAACTAAAACAAACATCCACGGAGCTCACACACTGCAGGGGCAAGAGCTGTGCGGGGTGGTGGCCCCCTGGGGGGCCTAGTGGACCAGGTTACTCTTAGGGGCCCTGCCCCCATTAGAAGTCCCAGGACACAGTTCCCCCTGGCTTCTTGAAGCAGCCTTTAGTATCTGCAACCGGAAAAGGCTGGGGGCTTCAGTCTGATCCAGGAAGAGACAGCCTAGAACAGGCCCAAGGTCCACCCTTCCTTGGAGGTCTTCAGTTTGTGGAATAAAGGGGAGCAATTCCCTCCCCTCTCTACTCCCCTCAGCCAGAAGGATCACGTGACAAGTTAAAGCATCTGAGTCTTCTGCCACAAGAGACAGTGCATTCATCTCCCAGCAGAGGGAGAAAAGAAATCATCCATTCTCGCTGCTCATTAACTCTTCTGGCTTCAGCTCCTCTGGGAGGCTGGCAAACATCAGGGCTTACCAGAACCAGTCCTCTTCAGTGGAAGCCCCTCCTAGAAATCCCAGGAGTCTGAGGACACCCCAGTCCTTTTTGTGAGATCACATAGCCACAGACTGATAGACATTCATATCAAAACCCAGGACAGTGATCATCTCCCACCAAAGGTCCCAGAGATGCCCTTATTGTCTATAGTTCCAAGTTTTCATTAAGAATTTTTTTCTTTTCTTTTTTTCTTTTTTCTTTTTATTATTTTTGTTGTTGTTGTTTTTATTATTATTATATAGATTTTTTTTCTTTTTTCCCTATCTTGCTCTACGATTAATACTGAATTTGATGTTGGTGGATGTAAATATTTATCCGTCTGTATGTGTTGGTGATTGGCTCCTACTTTGTCTTCTTGAACCCTACTGCTATCCCTATAACATATGGTTCCAACCAGGAAACATGTAATGATAGCAAAATAGCCTCAGCCTCTGGTGAGTGAAGATAACCATGCCCCATACTAACTTCTTCCTCCCCTGTACTCTGGTAATCCCTAAATCTAAGTAGTTTTCTCTCATCCTCAACCAAAGTCTTTACCCTACCTGCATCCCATTTCTATGTTTTCCTTAGTTCTAATAGAATAACCTAATCCCTTGTTCCTCTTTACTCTAAGGCAGGAGTGAATTTTACCTCCCCAATTCACCTCCTTGTCTTCCTAGTCATCCCTTCTCTCCACATTCAGAAGGACCCTAAAATCTGAAGAAATAGACATGCTTCAAAATGGGTACTGGTGTGCTATCATAATATATTGTGAGAGCTCTCTCAAAGAAACTCATCACAATGAAGCAAAGCAATAAGAAGCACCAATTACTCCACCAAGAGTAACTTGATTGAAGTACAACACATGCCCTTGGACTCAGAAAAGGGGAAATAACTCGCCTCCTCAAGTCCACAGCTCCCCACCAAAGGACCACATAGCTGAAGCCCTAGATGAAAACCAAAGACATTGTATCAGCATTATGATTAGTAATTCAATCAAAGAGTTGAGAGAAGAAAAAAGGAAAGAGATCAAAGATCAATTTCAAGAGATGAGAGATAACTTCTACAGGGAAATAGGGGAATAATTCCATGAGATGAAAGATCAGCTATACAAAGATATGGACATTCTGAAAAGAGATGCAGCAGAGCTATCAGGATTGAAAAACACAGTTAACCAAATCAAATCTTCACTGGAAGATACTAACACCAGAGTATACTCCACTGAAAATAGAACTTCAGCTCTTGAAGAACAAGTATCGGACAATGAGGATAGGCTAAGCAATGTAGAATTCAAAGAAGATAAATGTCGCCCCCCCCCTGGGTTGGGGAGCGGGGAGCGGCGGAACAGCCTCGGGGGACCTTAGCTGTTCCCCGGGTTGCCAGCAGGACATTGGGAACCGGCCGCCGGCTGGACAGGGCTGGGGACAGGGGGAAGAGGAGTCGCTCCACGCAGCGTTCCTGTGCAAGAAGCAGGCAGAACGACCTTAACAAGCCGTCCTCCGAGGGGCCGAGTTAGGACAGGGATGGGGCGAGGAGTTGCTCCCCGCTGCACTCCAGAACGAGGAACGGGCAGGGTGACTCAGCAAGCTTGAGCCATCCTCTGAGGGGCCTAGTTAGGATAGGGATGGAGAAAGGAGTTGCTCCCCACTGCACTCCAGAGTGAGGAACGGGTAGAACGACGTTGGGTCGTCCTCCGAGGGGCTGAGTTAGGAAGAGTTGGGGAGCCGGGAACAAGGGGGCAAACACCGGCAGCTGGAACACGGGACCTGCATCTTCTACCACTGCTGATCTAACGTCTCTGCTGATCTCTCCGGTTCTATGCGTCTTCTCTGCTTTCTCCCTTCAGGACACGGCTGCTTGCTTGCTTGCTTGCTTGCTTTTCTCTGGCTGTTTCTCCTCTGGTTCTATGCTTTCTCTCTGGCTGCTTCTTCTCTGGCTGCTTTCTCTTCTTTGGCTACTTGCTTCTTGGGCCGCTTGCTTCTTTTGGCTGCTTCCCTCGGCCGCTTGCTTTACCTGACTAGCTGCTACTCTATTTATCCATTACAACAGCCAATAGGGTACAATGCAAACACCTTTCTCCAATTGTAACAAATGAGTGGCCGAATAGCTTAGTCATGTGGTCAGGCAATTTGCTAATTACAAGCCAGCTGAACCCCTTAGAGTTGTTTATCACCAATTCTTCTACAAGCCAGCTGAGCCTCATGTTCCCAACAATAAACAGCTTATATTACATAAGGAGAAATTCCAAGTAATATTTGATGAAATGAGGCATAATAATTTGAGAATCATTGGCCAGGGGGAAAATTACGAACAGCAAACAAGAGGCTTAAAGAACCTTTTAAGTGGAATCATAAGGGAGAACTTCCCTCATTTTACTATTGATCCAGAATATCACATCCAAGATGCTCATAGAACTCCAAATAGACCTAATCAATTGAGAAACTCACCAAGACATATCATATACAAAATGAATAACAGAGAAATTAAGGAGAGAATTCTAAAAGCTGCTATAGGAAAGCCCCAAATCACTTTCAGAGGCAAACCAATTTGGAACACTATGGATTTTTCAGAGCAAACAATGCAGGCCAGAAGAGCTTGGAACAATATATTTAAGTGTTAAAAAAATAACAACTTCCACCCAAAGATATTATATCTGGCAAAACACAGCTTCAAATGTGAAGGAGAAATTAAATACTTCAACGATAAACTCAAGCTAGCAAGATACATGACATAAATCCTGCTCTACAGACATTCTCAAAGATGTTCTCCATTCAGAAGAAAATGCCAATGATATCCTAAATCCTTAAACAAGGGTGAGTCAATAATCATATTATACACAAGCTGACTTCCAAGATGACTTAAAACTCTGTAATAGATACAAAGTCAGAGAATCAGCCACCCATATATATTCTAACTTTGAATGTGAATGGTCTCAATGCCCCAATTAAAAGACAGATACTGAACTACTGGATCAAAAAACAAAATTCAACCATATGTTGCCTGCAAGAGACACATTTGACAAAATAGACACAGGCTGAAAGTGAAAGGATGGCAAAATATCTACCAGGCCTGCAGCCCAAAAAAGCAAGCTGGTGTAGCGATTCTAATTTCTGATAAAATTAATTTCCAACTAAAACTAGTCAGAAAGGACAAAGAGGGTCACTTTATCATACTAAAAGGGACAGTTCACCAAGAAGACATAACCAAAATTAACATTTATGCCCCCAATTACAACCCCACCAAATATATGGAAAAAATACTTAAGGGCATTAATTCCCTCATTGATCTCAACACAATAATCCTGGGGGACTTCAGCACACCATTATCAACTCTAGACAGATCATCAAAACAAAAAAATCCATAAAAACATCTCCAATCTGAACAACTCTATTAATCAATCAGGCTTAATAGACATCTACAGAATATTCCATCCTAAGACAGCTGAATTTACCTTCTTCTCAGTGGCACACGGACCCTTTTGTAAAATAGACCACAGACTAGTTCACTGGGATAATCTTAAGAAATATAAAAAATAAAAAAGTCTTAAGAAATATAAAAAAATGGATATAATCCAATGTATTCTGTCAGATCATAATGTTATGATCTTAGAAATCAACAAGAGAAACAGCAGAAACTACTCAAATTCTTGGAAATTGAATAATTACCTCTTAAATGAAGGATGGGTAAAAGAGGAAATGAGAGCAGAGATTAAGAAGTTCTTGGAATTGAACGAGAAATAGGAAACAACATACAGAATCCTCTGGGACAGTATGAAGGCTTTCTTAAGAGGTAAATTTATAGCACTGTGTGCATACATCAAACATCTATAAAGGGATCAGATTAATAGCCTTATGCTTCAACACAAATGACTACAAAAGGAGGAAGAGTCCAACCCCAAAGCTAACAGAAGACAGGAAATTACCAAAATCAGAGTTGAAATCAACAAAATTGAGAACAAAAAAGCTATTCAATCTATTAACAAAAGTAAGAGTTGGTTCTTTGAAAGAATCAGCAAAATTGACAGACCCTTATCCAAACTCACCAAAGGGAAGATCAAAATGAAGCAAATCAAGAAAATCAGAGACAAAAATGGGGATATCACCACAGACTCATCCAAGATACAGAAGATTATCAAAACCTATTTTGAAAACTTATACTCTGCCAAATTTGATAACCTGGAGGACATGGACAGGTTCTTGGACACACAGGACATCCCCTCTTTAACACAGGAGGACATTGAAAACCTCATCCAACCTATCAAAGAAAGCAAAATTGAAGCAGTAATCAAAGCTCTCCCAAAAAAGAAAAGCCCAGGTTCAGATGTATATATGGCAGAATTCTATAAAGCCTTCACAGAAGAACTAACACCGATCCTCTACAAGTTCTTCCAGGAAATTGATAGTGTGGGATCACTCCCAAACACTTATTATGAAGCAAATATTACACTGATTCCAAAGCCTAACATGTCAAGGAAAGGAAACTACCGACCAATTTCACTGATGAACATTGATGCAAAAATCCTTAATAACAATTTAGCTAATTGGATACAATAGCACATTAAAAAGATAATACATTATGATCAAGTGGGCTTCATCCCAGGAAAACAAGGCTGGTTCAACATATGCAAATTAATAAATGTAATTCACCACATAAACAGAATTAAAAACAAAAACCATATAATCATCTCAGTTGACCCAGAGAAGGCATTTGATAAAATTCAACACCACTTTATGCTCAAAACTTTGGAAAAGATAGGGATCAAGAGAAGATACTTTAACTATGTCAGATCCATTTACGACAGACCCATAGCCAACATTATACTCAGTGGAGAAAAACTGAAAGCATTTCCCCTGAATTCAGGTGCTAGATAAGGCTGTATGCTTTCCCCTCTCTTGTTCAATATAGTCCTTGAAACCCTTGCCAGAGCTATCAGGCAAGACAAGGAAATCAAACTTGTTCATATAGGAAAAGAGAAAGTTATCTCCATTCACTGATGACATGATTCTATACCTAGAAGCCCCAATAACATCGACAAGAAAACTCCTAGAGCTCATAGGTGATTTCAGCAAAGTAGCTGGCTACAAGATCAACTCCAGTAAGTCATTAGCTTTCCTTTAGCCCAGCAACAAATCTGAAGGAGAAGAAATCAGTAAATCTCTCCCATTCATCATCTCCTCCAAAAAAATGAAATACTTGGGCATTAACCTTACAAAGGATGTTAAGGACCTCTACAATGAAAACTGTCAAACACTAAGAAAAGAAATTACAGAAGACCTGAGTAGATGGAAAAACTTTCTATGCTCATTGTTAGGCAGAATCATTATAATAAAAATGGCCATTCTACCCAAAGCCCTATACAGATTCAATGCAATCCTCATCAAGATACCTATGGCACTCTTCACAGATATACAAAAAGCAATTCTCAACTTCATATGGAATAACAGGAGACCCAGA